>OX030952.1:101323933-101376433 GCA_943735915.1 Pherbina coryleti
GATGAAGATGAAGATGAAGATGAAGATGAAGATGAAGATGAAAATGAAGATGAAGATGAAGATGAAGATGAAGATGAAGATGAAGATGAAGATGAAGATGAAGATGAAGATGAAGATGAAGATGAATATGAAGATGAAGATGAAGATGAAGATGAAGATGAAGATGAAGATGAAGATGAAGATGAAGATGAAAATGAAGATGAAGATGAAGATGAAGATGAAGATGAAGAGGAAGATGAAGATGAATATGAAGATGAAGATGAAGATGAAGATGAAGATGAAGATGAAGATGAAGATGAAGATGAAGATGAAGATGAAGATGAAGATGAAGATGAAGATGAAGATGAAGATGAAGATGAAGATGAAGATGAAGATGAAGATGAAGATGAAGATGAAGATGAAGATGAAGATGAAGATGAAGATGAAGATGAAGATGAAGATGAAGATGAAGATGAAGATGAAGATGAAGATGAAGATGAAGATGAAGATGAAGATGAAGATGAAGATGAAGATGAAGATGAAGATGAAGATGAAGATGAAGATGAAGATGAAGATGAAGATGAAGATGAAGATGAAGATGAAGATGAAGATGAAGATGAAGATGAAGATGAAGATGAAGATGAAGATGAAGATGAAGATGAAGATGAAGATGAAGATGAAGATGAAGATGAAGATGAAGATGAAGATGAAGATGAAGATGAAGATGAAGATGAAGATGAAGATGAAGATGAAGATGAAGATGAAGATGAAGATGAAGATGAAGATGAAGATGAAGATGAAGATGAAGATGAAGATGAAGATGAAGATGAAGATGAAGATGAAGATGAAGATGAAGATGAAGATGAAGATGAAGATGAAGATGAAGATGAAGATGAAGATGAAGATGAAGATGAAGATGAAGATGAAGATGAAGATGAAGATGAAGATGAAGATGAAGATGAAGATGAAGATGAAGATGAAGATGAAGATGAAGATGAAGATGAAGATGAAGATGAAGATGAAGATGAAGATGAAGATGAAGATGAAGATGAAGATGAAGATGAAGATGAAGATGAAGATGAAGATGAAGATGAAGATGAAGATGAAGATGAAGATGAAGATGAAGATGAAGATGAAGATGAAGATGAAGATGAAGATGAAGATGAAGATGAAGATGAAGATGAAGATGAAGATGAAGATGAAGATGAAGATGAAGATGAAGATGAAGATGAAGATGAAGATGAAGATGAAGATGAAGATGAAGATGAAGATGAAGATGAAGATGAAGATGAAGATGAAGATGAAGATGAAGATGAAGATGAAGATGAAGATGAAGATGAAGATGAAGATGAAAATGAAGATGAAGATGAAGATGAAGATAAGATGAAGATGAAGATGAAGATGAAGATGAAGATGAAGATGAAGATGAAGATGAAGATGAAGATGAAGATGAAGATGAAGATGAAGATGAAGATGAAGATGAAGATGAAGATGAAGATGAAGATGAAGATGAAGATGAAGATGAAGATGAAGATGAAGATGAAGATGAAGATGAAGATGAAGATGAAGATGAAGATGAAGATGAAGATGAAGATGAAGATGAAGATGAAGATGAAGATGAAGATGAAGATGAAGATGAAGATGAAGATGAAGATGAAGATGAAGATGAAGATGAAGATGAAGATGAAGATGAAGATGAAGATGAAGATGAAGATGAAGATGAAGATGAAGATGAAGATGAAGATGAAGATGAAGATGAAGATGAAGATGAAGATGAAGATGAAGATGAAGATGAAGATGAAGATGAAAATGAAGATGAAGATGAAGATGAAGATGAAGATAAAGATGAAGATGAAGATGAAGATGAAGATGAAGATGAAGATGAAGATGAAAATGAAGATGAAGATGAAGATGAAGATAAAGATGAAGATGAAGATGAAGATGAAGATGAAGATGAAGATGAAGATGAAGATGAAGATGAAAATGAAGATGAAGATGAAGATGAAGATGAAGATGAAGATGAAGATGAAGATGAAGATGAAGATGAAGATGAAGATGAAGATGAAGATGAAGATGAATATGAAGATGAAGATGAAGATGAAGATGAAGATGAAGATGAAGATGAAGATGAAGATGAAGATGAAGATGAAAATGAAGATGAAGATGAAAATGAAGATGAAGATGAAGATGAAGAGGAAGATGAAGATGAATATGAAGATGAAGATGAAGATGAAGATGAAGATGAAGATGAAGATGAAGATGAAGATGAAGATGAAGATGAAGATGAAGATGAAGATGAAGATGAAGATGAAGATGAAGATGAAGATGAAGATGAAGATGAAGATGAAGATGAAGATGAAGATGAAGATGAATATGAAGATGAAGATGAAGATGAAGATGAAGATGAAGATGAAGATGAAGATGAAGATGAAAATGAAGATGAAGATGAAAATGAAGATGAAGATGAAGATGAAGATGAAGATGAATATGAAGATGAAGATGAAGATGAAGATGAAGATGAAGATGAAGATGAAGATGAAGATGAAGATGAAAATGAAGATGAAGATAAATTTGATTTTAACATTGAAATTTAAAATTTCAAATTCAAAAATATTTCAATACAAAATATGAAATTAAATTGATTATTGGTAAAAAATAGTGTATTTTTTAACCATCACTGTATGTATACGATGGCATCCGTAGCGTAGTTCGTTAAAATGAGTGTCCTCTATGTCAAGGAACCAGGAGACCCGGGTTCGAACCCCGGCAACAACAGAAAATTATTTGAATTAAAATGATTTCTCTGTACGGTCGCCACCTCTCTGCAGACAATGGCAAACCTCAGAGAATTATCAAATTGCCATGTAAAGCTTCTTGAGAACAAGAACATTTCGTTCATCGCCGTTTGGAGTCGGCGTTAAACCCGTAGGCCCGGTTCTCGGTCAATTGTGTTCAAACTTAATAACACGCACAACATATTTGATCATAAGAAGCTAGGTCATAGGGCTAAAATTACCAGTTATTTATTGATTTATTTATTGTATGTGTACGATTCTTTTTTAGTTGATTTCAATCTTAAATTTCATTTCTATTAAATGATATTTGATGATGGCATAATTAGTAATAATTCTTACTGTAACTTCAGTAAAAGATTAAAGATTACTCCATTATTAATGACTTTTATCTGATAAAGTGTTATTGAAATTAAATCAATTCTCTGAATGACGCTATATTTTTGAGATCATAATGACGCAAGCTACTCAAATATGTGCAATAACGATATTCAAATGGAATGTCGGGAAGGGACATTTTATACCTTAGCTACTTTATGACCTTGCTTTACTTTTAAAAATGAAACTTGTTTCGCTTCCGAAAAATGTCATAATTACTAAGGCTTCATGAATTTTATGTAATTAATTCAACTGATCTTGGCGGCATAAATGACCACACGCTGACAATATAACCAACATTAGCAAAAAATAACAATAAATGAAAAGAAAAATTAATTTAAAAATCATAATCAGCATAAAATTTTCAATAATTTAACGGAATTGACAAAAGTCTAATTCTTAGATTAAGAAAAAAAGAACAAAATACGTCAAAAATGTTATTTTACTTAGTTTGTTAATCAAGAATGCAAATGAAATGAGCCAATAAAAAAAACAAACCTGTTGGCTACAAGAAATGCCGGTAGATGATATAAATAAACTGATAAGACAAGATAACAACAAACCTGGTAGCGGCTAATAGTATCCGTTAAGTTAGTTGTAGTTGAATTTGAAAACGTGCATGCAGCAGCAAAGTTAAATCCACACAGCTGACACGTTAAAAGATACAGCGTAACGAAATATTTTTGTTGTTGCACTTGTTATATTATGCTTGCGACAAAAATTGTTTATGTTGTTGTCAACAGTTGCTTATATATACATATATGTCACACTCAATATTGTGTTGTAATATAACAAAAGACTCTATGTCGTTAACGGATTAAAAGAATTTATTAAGCCACGCATACATTGTGTCTCTGCAGCATTTAAGATGCTTAAAAGTATTTTAAAGATACTTTTTGAGATACGTAAACGTGAACAAAGCGCTGCACCTACATATTAATTTTCGGTAGCAATTTTTTATAAATATATAATGAAGATTTTTAAGCTGATAGAAAAAGCTACGAATGGCCTTGTAAGCAATAAATATCATCTTGGAGTTGATATAAAAAAGATTTAAGTAATAAAGAAATATTAAATTTCTATTAAAATAACGAAATTTATTCAAAAATAATACGAGTTATATGATATGTCTTAAGAAGCTTTTGTTGTTTTTTTTTTTTCAAAATTCTCAAATATTAATAAAGCCTTTTCAACTCCTATAGAACATATCTGAAAACAGTAATGAATGTATCTTTTACTAATATAATAAGAGAAAAGGTTTATGTGTGTTCCAAATTAACACCCACCATAACTACTGGACCGATTGGTATGATACTTTTTCTGACCTATTTAAAAATGTCTTCTGAAGGGTATGGGGTTTGTAGATTCTTGATATATAAAAGATGATTGAGAAACACCGGCTAACATTATCAAATGCCAAAAAAAAAATGTTTTTGTATTGATGCTCTTGACAATTGAAAGTGAAATGACCTTTGAAAACTAAGTTACTCGTTATAAGCTAGTTACCTCCTTAAATCTTTAAAGTATCAAATGAAGCTCTTAGCAGTTGATTCGAGACATTTGCAAATTCCGTTTCCTAAATTTTATTTTTTCCCCCTACATTCGCAATATAAACCTTTTTTCATGGTACCATGAATATGTTTGTTTGCTTAATCGCCCGGGAGTTTTCGTTACCTTTATAGTGAAGTGCCCAAAATAAAAGTTGAAAAATACAAAAAAATCAAAATAAAAAAAAATTTGTTTATAAAAATATTGCAATGAAAAACAGTCTGATTCTATTTCATGCTCAGCACAGATCGTCAATTCGATATAAAGATTAAAATCGAATGGTTCAAATTAGACCCTGGTGATGCCGGTTACAATCTGCTAAAGCGTCAGGGTGATCTCCCAAAAGTCACTGACATTTTAATTTTTTAATAAAATGCATTGCTTTATTGAAATATCTGTGAGTTTCTTTTGAATTATAAAGTAGAGATACGGAGATTATTTATTAAATATAATGTCGCCCAAATTGTCGACCTTGCTTGCACACGCGAGCCCCTTTTCATGAAATTTTCCATGACGTTCCAGCGTAATTCTGGTTCAATAAGTGCAGTTGTATATCCTATTTCAGCTCCAAAATCGTTCCCTTTGAGAAATCCCTAGGAAACTCTAAAGGAAGGAATCCAACGGCGCCAAATACAATGACCTCAGTGTTTTGACCAGTTGTTTTTTCTGTGAATTTTGACAATTTATACGCTTTGTTCGACCGTGAATTTTCTCCATGCTTGCTTTTAACACCTGGTATACATGTACTTTACTCTTGTCAAAATAAGAATTAGTGCCCCAATCAAAATTTCAGTGACTTTATAAGATATAAATAATGGATCTCGGAAAAAAATATTTTTGACATTTCATATTGCAATGCTTCTAAACTCCCTAGCAAGAATTTCTGTGACACCTAATTATTTTCTATTGAAAACACCTCAAGTTAAACCCGAAACCTTCCGATTCATGCACGCAAAGAAATTCTGTTTACCGCAACTGAAAAATTCACCAACTACAACTCCGTTTGCGAGTTGTATTTGCCGCAAACGAATTTTTAGTTGTCATAAACTTAAAAATTTATTAAGCTTTTTCAGTCATTATTATTTATTATATAAATTATCTTTCTCCCTATGTCCGTCCGTCTTCTTATGGATTGCACTCATCGCACCTCTGTTGCTATCTCCGTCCGCGTATTAAGCAAATTACTAATGTGCTTATATGTAAAAATTTACCCAAAAAGTAACTCTGAACTATAAGCGTTGTGCTTATACAGCGAAGGGAAAATCAAAGAAAGTTTTCAGTTGGGAAAAACAAATTTTTCAATTGCTGCTCGCGTTTATGACAAAACGAAAATAATTTCCTGCAACTAAATGACGCGTTTCTCGCAACTGACTATTGTAATGACAACTGTCAAAACGTTTGCAAATAACGATTTCAAGCACGGCAAACGAAGTTCGTTTGCGGCAAACTAGCGATAAACGCTTTTTTTTCGCGTTAATCCACGATCGTCATTATTAATATATCAGATCTTTTGTAAACATATTTTTCGCGTTGGATCAAAAATTGGAGGAACGCTGGACGAAGAGTATCGAGGTAAAAGGAGATTATATTGAGAAATAAAACTTTTTTTTGCCGTACAAATTATTCCTTGTTTTTTACGAACATTTTTCACGAAATTATCAAACGGCCCGTACTTTCAAAATAGTACGAAAATACTTGTTCAATCTTTAAATTCCAAATTTCTGTGGCAAGAAGCAAAAATTGCTTAAATCAATATATGTAAGTATATTAAAATAGAAATAAATACCTAAGTCTGTTGTGTATTAGAATAAGTGATGTTATGGTGGTGAGTTTACCGGAACCGGAGTCGAAACTGAATTCGGAACCGGAGTTTTTAAATTTAGTTTATCGGAGCCGAAGTCGAAGTCGGAGTCGGTATCGGAGTAAAAGGAAGATGTTTTAGATTCCCTGAAAAAGATCGAAAAGGAAAACGGAGACAAAAAAAAAACGAAAATAAGCAAATGTTAACGTTGAAGTACAGTCCTGCTAGAAAGTTTATGAGAAGTCAAAATTATTTTAAGCGTATCGGATTGCTGCGTTTCGAT
Organism: Pherbina coryleti; assembly: GCA_943735915.1. Classification (NCBI taxonomy): domain Eukaryota; kingdom Metazoa; phylum Arthropoda; class Insecta; order Diptera; family Sciomyzidae; genus Pherbina; species Pherbina coryleti. The sequence goes on from OX030952.1 coordinate 101,330,715, forward strand.
CTTTGTTATAACTTCGATTCCAATTTATGGGAATCGGAGTTTATTCCAATTTATGGGAGCCGAAGTCGGAGTCAAAGGTGTGAAATACATCGGAAGTCTTCCCAGTCTTTCAGAACCGAATTCTAATCTCCGTTACATTCCTAATTTGAATTTTAAGTATAGACTAAACAAATTTTATGAAATTTGCGATACCGAATAGCTTTGGAATTATAGGTCGCCTCAGCCTCAGAATGTGTTATTCGACCTCAATTTACACGTTCTGTTTCATTGGTAACATTTGATGGGCTTTTTAAATTTTTTTGTAGGCTTTGGCCGTAAAGAATCAAAAATGAAAATTTTGCATTTTTTTGATTTTAATTATTGTCCAATATTTCGGTTAAACTGCTAACCATTATCAGGGACGAATAACACTACTATAACACAAAGTATAGCTTTTATTGTCTAGAAATGTTTATGCCAACTGGGCGTTTTATCTGCGTTGGAAGAGGGACGTAATACTCTAACAGCAGCCCATATTTTCGGCATTTGAACTACAAGTCGTTAATCAAATCGTCAAAATGTAGGCGGAATTTGGAAAGGGGGCGTGGCATTGTTCGTACAGTTAAAATTTTTGATATCGAATAGCTTTAGAGCTAAATGTCACATTATAATGATACTTAGCATGGAGTTACAGGTCTTTCTAATAGAAAACTGGCAGGGACATTGGAAAGCGGGGTCTATACAAGCCAAATTTTCGATACAGAATAGCTACAGAAGTAAAAGTAACAAAAAATTCAAACTCAGAATGAAATTACAACTTGGTGATGTCCTTCTACTGGGACAGACATTAGATAAGGGGCACATGTTTTTATACAGAATAGCTTTGGTAGTAAAAGTCAAAGAGCATTGAAACTCAGAATGGAGTTACTATTTGGTGATGTTGTGCTACTGGGAAACTGTAACGGGTATTGAAAAATGAGCGTGGTGTTGAACTAAGGGTATAATACGAGTTTTTAATACACCTATTAATTTCCAAAATAGTTTCCAGGTGTAGCAACAGGTATCGCTAGTTCAAAATAAAACTAATTTATTGATAGGTTTTCTATTATTTTAGCTTTGAACCAAGGATATAATGTGTTACACCTATTCCTTCAAGTCTGCTTTGGTCCAAAAATGGGGTGATAGATTAGTGGAAAAGAAGGGGATAACCAAGTGAAACATATGTAGTATGTCCTAAGCGTGGAGGACAGTCGTTGAAACATGTGTATCTGACTCTGAGACAAGTTTTATGCATTTACATTGATCAGTTCCAGGTACTTATCGATCCTATCAACAAACTTTATCTACCACCACCTACAACTTTAGGGTCGTGTATTGATAAAGTTTTTATTTCAATTGAATAGAAATAAAGAAAGGTGAAAGAAGAACCATGGCCTGGCAGGGATTTCAACCCAGGACCTCTTATTTGGCAGTCCAGCGCGCTACCACTGGACTACCGTTTTTGCTATACAAACCATGCTGAAACGGTAGAATATGGCCGTTCTTAGAATATGTCTTCTTGAATAAATTAAATTTTTCAAGATGTAATTTTTTTTTCGCCCTCTGTAGTCGAGTAGGTAGCGTGTTGACTGTCACCCCAGAGGTCCCGGGTTCGAATCCCGGCTGGGTCACGGTCTTACGCTTTAACTCTTCTGTATTTCTTTTCGTACTTTCGATCAACTGAAATTGGAAACTTATCAATATTTCGAACCAAAGCAGACTTGACTGAATAGGTATAACAGGTGAAATCCTTGATTATCACCTTTTTAAGCTTAACCATCACTCATGGTTATTGAAAATATTGAAGTAATAATTCTCAAAGCACATATAATATATAACAGACTTCTGAAGCTGTTATCTTTAATCAATACAGATTTTGTGGTATTTCAACAACATTTCAACAACATTCAAAATTTTTTCATAATTTAAAAAATCTTCAAAGATCCGGTATTAAGAAAACATCTCAGCAATCTTAAAGATATGTTATAGATTTTTTTGTATCTTTAAATAAAAAATAAAAGACACCAAAGACATTAAAGATATTAATAAAAGATACTAAATGAGTATTTAACCAAGCAAATTTTTTTGTATCTTTAAATGTTTAAATGCATCTTTTCATTTCAAAATAAAAAACACCAAAAATGTTGAAGTTATTAAGAGGAAGTATCAAATATGTATTTCACCAAACAAAAAGGAAGTATATGTAACCATTTTAAATTTTTGAAAAGGTCTCTATTAAAAAGACATGTTAGAGAAGGTATAGTTAGACTTCAAGAGCTCTTTGTATCTATCTCTAAGATCTAAAATGCATTCATATTTGTAAAAATATACTTCAAGAACATTTCCTATTCACTAAAATCTTAAGTATATCCAACATTTTTCTCCATTAGAAAAAAATGATGTATCGCCAAAATGCTTATAACTTTAAAATTCTCCAAGAACTCAACATTACTCAAAGTATCTCAAAGATCCTTCAAAAATATTGCAAACAATTAAGAACCTACAATGCTCCAAGAATGTCAAAAATCTTGCATGCATCTAAGAAATTTTCAAATTCAAAAAAGCATCCAAAGTATCTAAAAAGTTTTTGAATATCTCTAACTACGGTCATTTATTCAAATTTTAATTTTTTTTTTTTTTGTAAATATCTTAAAATTATTTTCCATGTGTGTCTTTCATCGCACAGTATTCGCAAGGAATGAAGGCTGTTTAGAATTTTGAAAAAAAGCCGGCCGGTATTTTAAAGACACCTTATCACTGTTAAGGATACTTTTTTTATAGCGATTTGTAGCAAAATTTTTAATTAAAAAAAAAAAAAAACAATCAAAAGTATCTAATTCTTTTAATCAGCCTAAATTCTTAATATTATGCAAAGTATCTGCAAGATAATTCTAAATAAATTTGTAACATTTAAAGTATCTGTAATGCCATAAAAGCATCGTGGTATTTTTAAAAATGCTTTCAAATTAATTTGAAACAGATAAAGTATATGGAATGCAATAAAAGCCACTTAGTATCTGAGAGATACTTTCATATTCGTTCCAAGCAATAAAAGTATCTGGAATGCGATAAAAAATGCGTAACTTAAAAACTTAAAAACACCGCTATTTTTAAATTGTTTCACAGCATTTTTGCATAGATAAGCAAAATATTTTCATATCTTAGAGATGAAAATGGATCTTTAGAGCATCCAACTTTTTTTGTTTGGTTAAAAAATTTATTTTATTTTTTTTTTTGTTTCTCTTCTCTTTTATTTTTTTTTTTTTTTTATTCACTACTCTTTGTTTCACTTTGACTTGTTTTTAATTAAAATAAATTTATTTTGCAACTCTTTTTTTTCCCATTCACATAAATTATCTTTTGGCGCCTTTTTCATGGCTCTGACACAGCATGGCATACACACACACACGCACACACAAACACTATTAATTTTGGTCAAAACTGCAGCAACAACAACACTTTCATTGCATCTCATGCAAATAAAACTGCAACTTCTGCTTTATCCCTTTATTTTTTTTTTGTTTTCTTTTTTACTCTCTTGTTACTACCTTTCTTTTAAACCATGCGTAAAACTGCCGCACAACATCGATACGTTAACAACAAAACGTTGAATATAAACAAAACCAGCGTTGAATATTAACAACAACAATAACAATAGCGCGAGCTTTTATCATGCCTACCTCTGACTTTGCGAACGTCAAACGACAGACTGAAGCAGGCCGTTTACTTTTAGAACGATGATACCAACACCAACACAGCACAAAAAAGAGAACTCAAACGAACCCAACCAGCCACAGCCACAGCCTCAGCCTCAGCCACAACCTCAGACAGAGCCTCAGCCTCAGTGGCAGCCGCAGCAGTCGTAGCAGCAACAGCAAAAATAGCAGCAACAGCAACAGCAGCAGCAGCAGCAACTGGCTGACTTTTGCGGCTGATACGCTTGCCTCGTAGAGCAATGGAGCTCTTTATAGCGTGGCACATACAAAAAAACAAAAAAAAAAAAACAAAAAATAAACATGCTTTGTACGCTACCCACTACGTTACGTCGTTGTGTAACGTTACGTTGTTTGTGACTTAAAAACAACAACCATAAAAACAGCAATAACAATAACAACAATAACAACAACAACAACAATGACAACACAAGCACAAAAAATCAAAAGCACGTAAAGCCAAGTCGTTGTTGTCACCAACGTTGTCGTTATTGTTGTTGCTGTTGCTATTGCTGCTGCTACTACTCGTGCTGCTGTTGCTGGTACCATTCATGCCGGCAACAACTTGATCAGCTCTCAGCTGACTGACTAGCCGACCTACCGGGTTGGCATGCTTGGCAGGCAAGCTGGTCTAGTTCTTGTCTTACCTCAACCGGCTCTGGGTTTGTTTTTATTTTATTTTTTTTTTCTTCTCGTATTTTTTGTCCTACTTGAAATTGGCTTCTCACTGCCTGACTGCCTGTCATGCTGACTGGGTTGGCTTAATTTTATTTCTTTTGTCACATTTATGAGTTTGCGGCTGGTTCTGGGGTTGCCTTCTGGGGGTGTCTTGTTGGCAAAACTTACAACAATGCTAACGGTTTTGTTTTCTCTTATCATTTTATTTTGTTGGTTTTTGTCTTTTGGCCAATGTTGGCCAATGTTGGCTAAGGTTTTTTTTGTTAAAATATTCAGCATTTACTATCAAGATGACACAAACAATGTGGTTATTGTCTTAAGAGACTTCATAACCAGCATTATAATCTCATGGTCTTAAGAACTCAAAGAACTTGTGTGATACTTTATATTTTATAATATCCCATTACTCTAGTGATTACTAGTAGAGTAACTATGAGAGTTCTGAAGCAAAAACGCGTGTATTTTCTTATGGGCCTCAAAATTCACAAAATTGTGCCCGACTGCGCAGTCGGCGTCGCTGCCCGGCCGATACGATTGTAGGGTGACGAGCAGAAAGTAGAGTGACTGAAGCATGTAGTTGTTGTTGCAAATTGAAGATAAGCGTGGTGACCGCAGCGTGTGTTGTGTACTATGCAGTCGGCGCCTCTGCCCTCCTATACGATTGTAGGTACAGTCGATGGCTCTGCCCACCGATACGATTGTAGGGGACCGCAGCATGTGTTGAGTACTGAGCAGTCGGCGTCTCTGCCCACCGATATGATTGTACGATCGATGCCGAAACATGTTGTTGTTGTTATTGCAATTCACATGTTTCTTTATTAATGCATATAATTTTTAGGTATTTTATAAATGAAAAATATAAAAATGATATTATCACAGCCCCGGGATTGAACTCGGGCCGCAAGCATTAGAGTCGAACGCCTTAACACTGTGCTATTTCATCGTATAATTCTTAACGAACAAAATGTGTATAAAAACATGTGTGTAGATAAAAACATGTGCTCAACATGAAGATAAGCGTGCACCGTTGCTGCTTAGGCTGGACGGACGGGCAAACCGCAAGCTCAGCACAATCACCATAAAGTTCTGCGCTCACGCCTGAGCTCAGAGCTTTATGGTGATTGTGCTGAGCGTGATAGGGGTCGGGGGTGGTGCGAGCGGTGGGGGTAAGTGTTTACATCGGTCGACACCGATACATGTTGTTGTTATTGCAATTCACATGTGCGCGGAGACCTCAGCTTGTGTTGCTTGATGAGGCCGATAGTAGGGTGACGAAAAATATAATTGTTGCCAAAAATGTAGATAAGCGTAGCAATAGCAGCAGTAGCTTGGATTGACTAATGGAAAGTCAAAGTATGAAAGCGGCAAAGGCGAAGCGTCATCGTAACCTCGAACTTGAGAATACAAACCATGACCATACTCAACTATGTCGATATAAATAAAACAAAAACAGGTTGATTTATACATTTTTATTTTTTATTTATTATCAACTAAAATTACATGTATCGTATAATATATTGTTTAGCATTTTTTATTTTATTAACGTCTTATTGATATTCTTTATTAAAATCTGCATGTATAAAATATGTGAAAATCATTGAATTATACATTTCTAAACCCAGCGATATCATTATTCGCAATATAATGTAAATTAGAATCATCATTCATTATGTTCATATAAATAATTTGATGCTTTGCTCTTTGCTCCAATGGTTTTAGATTTTGTAAAAAGACTTTTATATGGCATATATTTAAAACGATTACATCTTTTTCTTTCTCAAACTCTAGCATTTGTTGAATAATTGGTAGGACAATCTTATTGTTGTAGTCGGTTGCTATACTTGCTCCATTCAATATAGTGTTGAACTCTATGATATCAATCTTTTGTTCATTATTACGACCAATATATTTAAACTGTGCTATTATTCTTGCAGGTACATCACCATCATTTTTTAGAGTCTTTTTAGCATATTGCATAAACGAGTTAGCATAATACTTTTCCATTAAAAACTTTTGGGCTTCAACACCAAAACTATGATGTTTGAATAATGCCAGATACATTCCATCCAGCACAAAATTGAACTGCAACACAAACGTTGGTTTGCAAACGTCAATTTTAGTATTATCTGCAGACCGTTCCGGTTTAACGCCAGCTAGTGTTATAACCCCATTTCTATTACTAGGCGACACCTTCTCATTCCCATCTAAATATTGCTCATGCCGTAAGTTGACTTCATCTATTGAATTAGATTTAATGTTAGGGCGTGCTTTTAGGTCTTTTTTAATAATGACTTTACCCATCCGTTCGACATCAATATTATTGCTACGCAATTTACAGCTATTTCTTATATGGCGTCGCATGCTACTTGAATTCAAAAATATTTTTCCACAATTTTCACAAGCAAAATTCTTCATAATGGTGCGTTCAGTTTATAGGTGTTGATACATTGATTGCTAGAATTCAACTAAATATGCTCACAGTATAAATTGTTATTATCCATCCAATATCGCGGTTTTGATTTTAGTAACGTAGAGATGAAAAAATAAAATTAGTTTACAGTATATCTTACTTTAATGATCCTATTACAACATCATCCTAACACTCAAATTCTCACCTATAAAATTTTATCTCACTCTTTACAAATAAAATTTGCTGATGCCGCAACCGCAACTATTTATTTATAGTATTTTTATTTGAAAGCATTATGCTGGAACATTGTTTTTCTATTCTAATTTCTAGATGAAAGAAAATTCAACAAGTCATAGCAACTAACACACAACTCTGCGAAAAAATAGTGATAAGATCATTAACACAACAACAATAAACACACACCCAACTCACAAGATACACTTCAAAACCGCAAGGTATGCTTCACAACACAACTGTATGAAAAAAATAATGATAAGATTCTTCACACAACAACAACAACAACAAAAAAAAAAAAAAAAACAGCAACTTATAAAAATGAACAAATAACCGGACGCAACTGATAAGAAATCGTCATTTAACCGCAAGTTATAAAAAATTGTCAAATAACCGGATGCAACTGATAAGAAATCGTCATTTAACCGCAACTTATAAAAAATTGTCAAATAACCGGATGCAACTGATAAGAAATCGTCTAATAATAGAATACAATATGTTCAATAAATAATTTTATAAATATCGAGAGTCAGTCTAAATATATCTGTCACGGTGAATAGTTTAAAGAAAAAAGAAAATATGAAAACAAGTTTAAAAAATCTTTTTCAAAATCCTAGCATTAAATACTTACCCTTAAAGGATATGGAAGTAAACGTTCCATATGAAGTAAACAGAATCGCGAGAGTAGATACAAAATATGGGGAAAGCATAAGATGTCTTGTAAATAAAGAATTTCATATTTATTTACCGAAAAGATTTCTGATTATCACTAAGAATCAGATGGATTATTTAAATGAGACATTACACATTCTAATGAAAACCACAGACATGGATGGCGCATTTTCCCTAGCCATTAAAAAGAAGAAGAGGGAAAATGGAAATATATTCTACAAAAACTTGCATGAAAGCTCTGAAGACGATGATGATGATGATGATGGTGTAGAAAAACAGAATTAAACAACTAATTTATTTAAAATTTTGTAAATTAATATGAAAATAAAAACACATATGATTAAAATGTTTTAAATTTTATTCAGCTTTATTGAGTATGTGTATTCAGATATATAATTTGTATGTATTACAATCAAAAGTAATTAGGTATATTGTTGTTGTTGTTAAACTTCATCTTTATTTATTTATGAATTATGTAGATTGGAAAATCCTAACCATTTAACGTAAACTTGCCGTCCATTTGTTTTAATAACCTTTTCAATCAAATGCGTATTCACAGAAACATTTGCAGACTATTTATACAATAATTTGTGCTTCCCTCAATTCTTCAATAATTGAAAATATTTCGTTATTATGATTTGAGTGACCAGCTATTGATGATGAGATCAAAAGACGTAATCTATCAACTAGTTCGTTGGGGTCATCCCAATATATATAATTTGATTTGTTTGTATTCAACTTCATCAAACCTTTACCTTTATGAACTTTTTCTTTAAATAATTTTCTTATAATCGCCGTATATTTCTTTGAGCGATTTCCTTTAATTTGTTCATTGTTATTGTTATTTCGTTTATGAGCATTAGTCATCTCTAATATTTGTTTGTAAGTATTTAAATCTGCCTCATTAAAACTGATTGGTTCCTTGTAAACTAATAGTTCATATAAACCTGGAGTAAAGATCCATTTTGAATCGCCTATAGTTATATTGGTTGAATCAAAAGTAATTGGCACATTACCCAGTCTCCATATCTGATTTTTATCCTTGCGGGGGCCGTAGGTTTTATCGAATTCGTTTAAATTAACTTTAGATAAATCGTATTGAATACTTTGATTTGGATTTATTGAAATAGTGACATCATCATTTTCCATATCACTATCATCATTACCATCATAATGAGTATCATCATTAGCATCATCATCACCGTTATCAACATCAAATGATTTAAATGCTGATGAACTTTTCTCGATTTCCTTGTCATCAAAGCTTGGAGAAAATGTATTATAATCATGCTGGCTCTGTTTAAATGGTGTGCTGGTAGCAACTTTAGTATCTTTGAAAGAATTATCTGAATCCTTTTCATTTTTCACTATCTTTCTCTTATTAGTTGATTGAAGTATTTCCTGCAATGGTTTTGATATAGGTTTAAATGTTTTTTCCAAAAGCTTATCACTTGCAACTTCTCCCAGTTGAATACTTTTAAATTTCTTTTTCAAAATATTTCGTGTTTTAATAAGATTCTTGACTAGTTTTTCACTCATATTGATAGGTGTATATATAAACAGGGTAAACAGATAAACAGGTCAGTTTAACAGCTGTTTTATCGAACAGATCAGTTTAGCAGTTGCCGTTTTATAGAACAGATCAGTTAAGTAGTTAGCTGTTTTATCGAACAGATCAGTTTAGCAGTCTGTGTGATCAGTTGCGCAGCAGTTGTTGTACTGATTTTTAGATATCTATTCTGTTTCTTTTATAAGCCAATAAAAACATCGAATCCTTTTCTATAGCGACCATTATTCATATAAGATTCTTGACTAGTTTTTCACTCATATTGATAGGTGTATATATAAACAGGGTATACAGATAAACAGGTCAGTTTAACAGCCGTTTTATCGAACAGATCAGTTTAGCAGTTGCCGTTTTATAGAACAGATCAGTTTAGTAGTTAGCTGTTTTATCGAACAGATCAGTTTAGCCGTCTGTATGATCAGTTGCGCAGCTGTTGTTGTTGTACTGATTTTTAGATATCTATTCTGTTTCTTTTATAATCCAATAAAAACATCGAATCCTTTTCTATAGCGGCCATTATTCATATCATCATCTTTATTAATAACTAAAAATCCATATTTTTCTCTCCAACACTTTGAACATAGCTTATGGAAAGTCTTAAAAGACATATCAGAACCAACATGATCGTTGTAGATGTGTCTTGTATTCATTTCATCCTGTTTAAACAATATAATCATATTGGCATTATCACGAATCAAATGTTTTGGTATACGTGTATAAGTTTGACATAAGTAAAAGCTATCAACATCTCTATGACGACCCATACAGAAGTAAGATCGTATATGATTCTGTTTCTCGCAAGCTACATCGTCGAATATAAATATTGAGTGCGGTTGTACATCATCTGGGTCTATGACGTCATCATTATGGGAAAATATTGAAAAATTTATCTCCTTAATAGGTTTAATTAGACGCTCCAAGTATTGATACTTTGGTTGCTGTGCTGACTTTGAGTATAAGTAAATATTTTTAAATTTCAATCCATTGGGGCTTTCAATAAGACTTATCATTACATTTGTTTTTCCACAATTTGACGGTCCCACAATTAGACCCCGAATAGAGTTTGGTAGTAATGAGCTATGTCTTAATATATTTGATGTATTTAATTTGCCATCAATATTCTTTACATCAAGCGTTTTACGTTGCTTTAAGAATCGCATTATGTCAACTACTAAATTATGTCATATATAATCGGATCATTTTATTGATTTTACATCACTTTGATTACAACCTCTGATCGAAAAAGTCTAAATATTAATGCCAATTATTTATAAAAAGGAAATCAGTCTTCCTCCATCCTTCATTGGAAAAGGTATTCTGAATAATTTAATAGACAAACTTCCGATTGAACTTCATTTACCTGGTTATCAATTTTGTGGACCTGGTACAAAATTAAAGAAGCGATTAGCTAGAGGTGATCAAGGAATCAATCTTTTGGATGCCGCTTGCAGACAACATGATATAGTATACGCAAACAACAAAGATTTGGAAAAAAGACATATTGCTGATAGAATCTTAGCTGAAAAGGCTTGGCAACGGGTTAACGCAAGTGATAGCAGTATTGGTGAAAAATCAAACGCTTGGTTTGTCACTAACGCTATGAAGGCGAAATCAAAATTTGGTATGGGCAACGTTAACAGTAAAACTAAGAGATCTCCTCAAGTAAATGGGCATCAACTATTTAGACACGCCTTAAAAAGTGCAAAAATGAAAATTAAGAAAACTAAAAATTTGGATGATGCCGTTAAAATTTCAAGAAAAGTTGTAGACAATATTTTTAAGGGAAAAAAATCTCTAATTAAGACACCTCGAGTAATACCACTACCTAAATCTGGAGGTTTTCTTCCTCTTGCACCAATATTCGCTGCACTGGGCGCACTTGGTGGTCTAGCTGGTGGAGCAGCTGGTATAACAAAAGCAATCAATGCAGTTAAAGCCGGAAAAGAGCAGTTAAATGAAGCAAAACGACATAACAGTAAAATGGAGTCTATTGCAATGGGAAAAGGCATGTTTCTAAAACCATATAAAAAGGGATTTGGACTTTATTTAAAACCTTATCAAAATCAAAATTTTTCATAAAGCTACCCAAAAGAGCCCTTTCCGATGTAGACTTGAGAAAATTTGCGAAAGATATCCCAAATTTTAGAGGTGTGTTTATGTGTGACACTCTTCCAAAGAAACCCTTTAAAAAAGAATGTGGAATAATCAATCTGGATACTTCGAAGGGACCTGGCACACATTGGGTAGCATACTGGAAAAACAACAATCAAATCGAATATTTCGACAGCTTCGGAAATTTGCATCCACCGAAGCAATTAATTGAATATTTAGGGAAAAACATTAGTTATAATTATACTAGATATCAAAATTTTAATACTGTAAATTGTGGTCATTTATGCTTAAGATTCTTATTTTCGATGCTCAAATAAAAATAATACAAACACACTCAAAAAAGAAAGCGTAATCTTTATCTAACCGCAAAAATTACTTGTTTGAATTTGGGGTTTAGTATGTGAAACAATATTTATTTCGTTTAATTCGTGTTTAGACGTTGAGTTGAAACATACACTTTTCAAAATGGCACAACGTATATCCAACATTGTTAAAATTGTTAAATCGACGTATGAGAATGCTGCAAATAATCGTGCGCTCGTGATGGAGAGCATTAAAGAGTGCTCCAAACACTTGATAATCCTTCGTAATATTTTACGAAAGGCAACAAATGTTGGAGCGAAACAGAATGCTACATGTGCAATTCTGTTGGTTGAAGGTTACCGCACCAAGTTAAAGGTGCTTAACTCTACTACCGGTGCAGGCCTTTCCCGAACGGCAAATAGGACGAGTTGGGCCTCTATCCGGATTAAATGGGTGGAAATTGAATCAGCGTTCAGTGGACGGTAAGTGTCGTTTTTAAATAATTTCATCACCATATTATTTAATTTAATTTAATATAATATATTAATTTAAACCTTGTTTTAATTTTCAGAGCATGTACTGGAGCCATCACTAACTTGGCTCACAAAGATTCCAAGTTGTTCTTAGAGGATTGCGCAGGACTCTTCAAACGAATAATAAAAAAACCCTTGTTAAAATTCACGTTTCTAAAAGTGAATACAATATTTTGTGGTGAATTTCGAATCATTAGAGCTAATGAAGAAATTAGTGAATTGAAATTCCTAACCACTAAAAATGTTTCTATTTGTCAAGAAACAGACATTGACGATTGGTTTATGGAGAATGTTCGAAATAACCTCCTAAAAAAGCTTGAAGAGTTCCAGGAAAGGGATAGTGGATGGGCGTTAACAGCAATAATAAACTTAGCCGTCAACATAAACAAATTTACGCCACAGCTGGGCTCATCATATATTCCACTTCCAACACAGATCTATAACAAGAAAGCATGTATCAACGTAAAAAATGATGACAATGCATGCTTTGCTTGGGCTGTTATATCTGCTCTGTACCCAGCTAAGAATGGATATGTTGATCGTAAGACTGCATACCCGCATTACCGTGACAGCCTTGATTTGACAAACATTCAATTTCCGGTAACAGTGAAGCAGGTCCCCAGATTTGAGAGGCAAAACAATATTTCTATCAACATTTATATTTTGAAACAAAAGAGAAAAAAGTTAATTGTTTTACCCTCTTATCTAACCAAGGAGAAGATGGATCGTCACGTTAACTTGCTTATGGTACAGAGCAGATATTATGAGGAAGCAGATAACAACAACGATGATGGTGATGATGCTGACGACTATGATGATGATGAACTAATCACATATCATTATGTATGGATAAAAAACCTTTCACGGCTTTTATCCAGCCAAGTTTCATCGCATCTCGGAGCCAAATATTTCTGCGACAGATGTCTGCATTATTTCAACTCTTCAATCAAGTTGGAGCAGCACACCGAGAACTGCAGCAAGCTGAATAATTGCAAGATAAGGATGCCGACGGAAGCGGAGAAGTATGTATATTTTAAGAATTTTAGTAATAAAATAATGTCTCCATTTGTGGTATATGCTGACTTGGAATGTATTTTAGCAAAATCTGATGCTGGAAATACATACCAAAAGCATATTCCATATAGTGTAGGCTTTTATATTAAGTGTGTATATGACCCCACGTTATCGTTTTATAAAAGCTATCGCGGTGCAGATTGCATTAAATGGTTCGTTTCAGAATTGAATCAATTTGCTGAAGATATTGAAACGGTCTTTCTTTGTCCTTTACCCATGGAGCAAATGTCTGCCCAACAAATTCAAAATTTCACGCTTGCTAACACATGCCATATATGTGAAAAATCATTTACTGACGATGATGTTAAAGTGCGTGACCATTGTCATCTTACAGGTATTTACCGGGGTCCAGCGCATATGGGTTGTAATGTTAACTTCAAAGATACACATACAATACCAATAATCTTTCATAATCTCTCTGGTTATGACTCACATTTTATATTTAAAAATTTGGCTACTGATTTAAAGGGTCGAATTGATCTTCTACCCATAAACAAAGAACGCTATATTTCGTTCACTAAGCGCATTGATGAATATGCAATTAGATATCGATTTATTGATTCTTTTAGATTTATGGCGAGTAGCTTAGAAACTGTAGCCTCATATCTGAATATTTTTCCAATATTAAAATCAGAATTTGGAAATTTAAGTAACTCGCAATTTAATTTGTTGACTCGTAAGGGTGTGTTCCCATACGATTACTGTGATGATGAAACTAAATTTTTAGATACATCATTACCTGAAATAAACAATTTCTATAATAAACTTAACGATACAAACATCAGCCCAGAGGATTATGCTCATGCTCAAAAAGTCTGGACTGAATTAAATATTAATAATTTGGGCGAATATTCAGATATTTACTTAAAAACTGATGTGCTGTTATTGGCTGATGTTTTTGAGCAATTCCGTGCAAGTTGTCATAAAACATATGGCTTAGACCCGGCACATTATTTCACTTTACCCGGTTATACGTGGGATGCAATGCTTAAGCATACAGATATTACCCTTGAGCTATTGACTGATGTTGATATGCTCATGTTTGTAGAGCGGGGTATTCGTGGTGGTCTCAGTCAGTGTACTAAGAGATATGTGAAAGCCAACAATAAGTACATGAGTGATTATGATGAAGCCCAACCATCTAAATACTTAATGTATTATGATATTAACAATCAATATGGTTGGGCAATGTCACAATTTCTCCCACACGGTGAGTTCGATTGGCTGTTAGATGTCAACAATTTTAATGTTGAGGTTATACCTGATGATTCCGATATTGGGTATATTCTTGAAGTGGATCTAGAATATCCAAGTAATATTCATGATTACCACAAAGATCTCCCTTTTTGTCCTGAACATATTACATCACCAGGTTCAAAACAGAAGAAACTGTTGGCAACTTTGGATGATTCTGAGAGATACGTTATACACTATCGGAATTTGAAGCAGGCTTTGAAATATGGGTTAAGATTGTCCAAAATTCATAAAATTCTGAAATTTAGACAATCATTATGGTTGAAATCCTATATCGACTTAAATACAGTTCTTCGTACGGCCGCTAAAAATGAGTTTGAAAAAAACCTTTTCAAACTCATGAATAATGCAGTATTTGGTAAAACTATGGAAAACATTCGGAAACATAGTATTGTCAAATTGACGACGAGTTGGTTTGGTCGATATGGGGCTCAAGCCCTTATTGCTAAGCCTGAGTTTAAAGCCTCAACAATATTTGATGAAAATCTAATGGCCATTGAGCTAAACAAAACTGAGATATTTTTTAATAAACCTATATATGTAGGTATGTGTATTTTAGACTTGGCTAAAACAACAATTTATGATTTTCACTATGGTTATATGGCCCCCCAATTTGGCTCCAATTGTACCATTTGTTACACCGATACAGATTCTCTAATTTATGAGGTGACTTGTAATGACTTGTATCAAATCATTAAACGCGATTGTTTATTATATTTTGATACAAGCGACTATCCCCTCGAGAATATTTACAACATTCCACATGTGAATAAAAAAGTGTTGGGTCTCATGAAAGATGAGAATAATGGTCGCATTATGACTGAATTTGTTGGGCTTCGCTCTAAAATGTACGCAATACGTGTAGGGGGTGAAGATGCAACAAAAAAAGCGAAAGGTGTTAAGTTAAACATAGTCAAGACAAAAATTACATTTGATGACTATGTTGATTGTCTCAACAAAAATATTGAAAAAATAGTTCAACAAAATTTGATACAATCACGTCAACACAAAGTTAGCACTATTACACAATCAAAAATCGCGCTAAGTCCTCATGATGATAAGCGATTTTTGATTGCAAATAGCTATGAAACGTTACCGTGGGGTCATTTTAATATTATGGATTCAGCCTAAGATATTTTTAAGATTTCAATTCAAAATATAAATAGTAGGCAATAAATTAATATACCTAATTTACATGTTTAAATATTAAATGTACAATTTAGTATTATATGCATATTTTAAAAATTAAATAAAAAAATGCTAAACAATATATTATACGATACATGTAATTTTAGTTGATAATAAAAATTAAATAAAAAATGCTAAGGAATATATTATATGATACATGTAATTTTAGTTGATAATAAATAAAAAATAAAAATGTATAAATCAACCTGTTTTTGTTTTATTTATATCGACATAGTTGAGTATGGTCATGGTTTGTATTCTCAAGTTCGAGGTTACGATGACGCTTCGCCTTTGCCGCTTTCATACTTTGACTTTCCATTAGTCAATCCAAGCTACTGCTGCTATTGCTACGCTTATCTACATTTTTGGCAACAATTATATTTTTCGTCACCCTACTATCGGCCTCATCAAGCAACACAAGCTGAGGTCTCCGCGCACATGTGAATTGCAATAACAACAACATGTATCGGTGTCGACCGATGTAAACACTTACCCCCACCGCTCGCACCACCCCCGACCCCTATCACGCTCAGCACAATCACCATAAAGCTCTGAGCTCAGGCGTGAGCGCAGAACTTTATGGTGATTGTGCTGAGCTTGCGGTTTGCCCGTCCGTCCAGCCTAAGCAGCAACGGTGCACGCTTATCTTCATGTTGAGCACATGTTTTTATCTACACACATGTTTTTATACACATTTTGTTCGTTAAGAATTATACGATGAAATAGCACAGTGTTAAGGCGTTCGACTCTAATGCTTGCGGCCCGAGTTCAATCCCGGGGCTGTGATAATATCATTTTTATATTTTTCATTTATAAAATACCTAAAAATTATATGCATTAATAAAGAAACATGTGAATTGCAATAACAACAACAACATGTTTCGGCATCGATCGTACAATCATATCGGTGAGCAGAGACGCCGACTGCTCAGTACTCAACACATGCTGCGGTCCCCTACAATCGTATCGGTGGGCAGAGCCATCGACTGTACCTACAATCGTATAGGAGGGCAGAGGCGCCGACTGCATAGTACTCAACACACGCTGCGGTCACCACGCTTATCTTCAATTTGCAACAACAACTACATGCTTCAGTCACTCTACTTTCTGCTCGTCACCCTACAATCGTATCGGCCGGGCAGCGACGCCGACTGCGCAGTCGGGCACAATTTTGTGAATTTTGAGGCCCATAAGAAAATACACGCGTTTTTGCTTCAGAACTCTCATAGTTACTCTACTATTACTCTTAGCTTGTTTGTTAGAATTTTTATAACTTAATTATTTAAATTAGAAATAAGCTCATTATTACATGTTCACATATTTTTGAAAATTGTTAAGCTTTAGGTTCTAGAAACATTTTACAAAAGTAATAAATTTTCAAATTTAATAAGATTAAATCGAATTAATAATTTCTAACAAAAAGATTGATGCATCATAAGCAGCTATGGTCAGAGAGCGCTCTGGGAGCGTTGAGAGCAAAGGCTCATGTAGCGATACAAAACGCAACAACAAATCAAAGACAAAAGACAAACACAAAAACCACACAGAAGCTTTAAATGTAGTGGTGCCCGTATCCGATCATAAGGTATAAAAGAAAACTGGACCATAGCCACGGGGGAAGTGGTGGTCAGAATTAACCCCTCCATATATTCCCAAAAAATACACATCTCAATGAAACTATTAAAACAAAATCTTGATAAAAAAAATTAGCTGGCGATGAGATTTATTTCATAAAATAGCCCTTCCAAGAGTTTAAATTAAGGAGCAAATTTTCAAAATTAAATTTTACATCCAACTAGTATCGCCTTTAGTCGAAATTCAACAATTTAAAAATTGAATTTTTTTTTTTTTTTTTGGTATTTTTATGAAACCATTTTTTCTCTGTTTCCATAAAAATGAAACACGCCATTCTGTGTTTCCATGTTCCGTAACTTCTACTTTCAAAGCTATTCGATATCAAAAATTTGGCTTATATGTGCGGAGCCACACCCCTTTGTCCAATGCCAGTCCCAGTACTCTTCTTCCCATATTCTACTTTCTAGTAGAAGGATATCACCAAGTGGGAACTCCATATTGAAGTTGGTTGTTATACGGCATTTACTTCCAAAGCTATTCGATATAAAAACTTTGAATTGTATGGTTGGTACCACGCCGTCTTGTCTAATGCTCGTTCAATTTTTGCAGTCGAAGAACACGACTAAGTAGGAAGTTTCTATGAATTTCATTGATTTCTAACTTATAGATCGAAAGTTATACGGAAAATTTGGGCTGCTGAAAATGCCACGCCCCTCTTTCAACGCTCATAAAATATAACCAGTGGAATGGTACGTGTGATTTGATGTCGAGTCCCGATTTCCGAGTCTGTATGACCTTTTACTCTAAAGCTATTCGATATCGCAAATTTGGGTTATATAGGATGTGCCACGCCCACCATAGATAATCGGTGCACTCTTTCTCCCTACTATTATTGATTTAAAAAAAAAATTATTACAATCGGTTGAGAAACATGGTGTAAAATGGTTCTTAACTGTTCTGCGGAACCATTTTCTCCAGAACCAACCAGAGAAATAGGCATATATTTATAAAAGCTTTTCCATTAAGGACTTGACAACTTTTTTTTAAAATAGAACGCAAACCATTTGAGATATTTCAAAAACTTTATTATCGGCTTGAAGTACAATCAAAACATTTATGAATAAATTTCGATTTCGTTCATATGGCCACCGCGGGCACGTATGGAGCAGTCGATTCATTGGACCCAATTTTCGATGACTCGGCCACACATTTCGGTCGAAACGGCCGCTATTTCGCGTTCAACTTTGGCTCTGAGCTCTTCCAACGTTGTCGGCTTGTTGGCATAGAACAATCACTTGACGTAGCTCCAAAGAAAATAGTCTAGAGGCGTTAAATCGCACGAACGAGGC
The DNA here is from genome assembly GCA_943735915.1 of Pherbina coryleti. Taxonomy (NCBI): domain Eukaryota; kingdom Metazoa; phylum Arthropoda; class Insecta; order Diptera; family Sciomyzidae; genus Pherbina; species Pherbina coryleti. Next base: position 101,349,395 of record OX030952.1, read on the forward strand.
GGCCAATCAACTGACCCTGTTCTTGATATTTCTTCAATGAATCAATTGTAATATATACTGTATGGCTGGTGGCACCGTCCTGTTGGAACCATATGTCGTCCAAGTCCATATCTTCCAATTCGGGCCAAAAATAATCGGTAATCATGGTACGATAACGATGGCCATTCACAGTAACGTTATGATCGTTATCTTCGACGAAAAAATATGGACCAAACAGTTATTTTTTGTGGATGAAGTGGTGATTCATGAAGCACATGTGGATTTTCACCCGACCAATAACGCATATTTTGCTTATTGATGAAACCATTGAGCCAGAAATGAGCTTTGTCACTGAAGATGATTTTGCGGTGAAATTCATCATCTTGGCGCATCTTTTCCAGAGCCCAATCGGAGAACGTACGTCGCTTCAAATGGTCCATCGGCTTCAATTCTTGAGTCAGCTTGATCTTGTTTGGGTGTAAACTAAGATCCTTACGCAAAATTCGCCAAAAAGTGGTTCGGGGCGATGCCCAATTCTTGAGAACGCCATGGAATTGAGTGTTTTGTATCGTTTGCTGCGGACGCCTGAACGGCAGCGATATTTTCGACACTTCGACCAACCCCTTGTCTCACTGGCACGGGAACATCACACAACAAATATGTAGACTCAAATTTTTGCTCTAAGCTTGTTATTGTCTGTCTAATAGGGCGAGAAATACGACCGAAAATATCAGTTAACGCTCTTAAAGTTGTGATCACCGACTCCGAATTTCGGTAGTAAATTCTTTAATTTGCAGACGTTGTTCGTTCGAGTAAAAAATTGACAGTGACTGTTCGATGATTAGTGAAAGGGTGCGTTCAGAAATTTAACTCAAAGTTGTCAATTCCCTGTTGGAGAACCCTATACAAGGTGGAGCAACAGTAATCACACTATTGGAAAACCCTATAACTTTTGCAAATGGTGCCAAATATCAACTCGACTTTGATACTTGAGAAGTAAATACAAATCGACAATCGTCTGTTGAGAAGTAAACAGACGCAGAATACAAATCGACAAGCCATGAATCGGTTTACTCCGCAAGAACACGGAATAATTGTTTCCATTAATTTGCGGAACTATTTTTCGGTTGTGTTGGCGCAGCGTGAATTTCGTCGCAGATTTTCTGGCTGTCTGACACCAACTATACAAACACTGCAGCGTTTGGCCACTCGACTTGAAGAAACCAGGACAGCACGAGATCTTCCCAAGGCTGGCCGGCCCCGGAGCAGCCGTTCTGCTGAGAATATCGCTTCTGTTACCCAAGATGTCGAAGAAGAGCCCGAAACATAGACCAAATGACGTGCCATGCAATTGAGCATTAGCCGGCGGTCCCTACACAGAATTTTGGTGAAAAATCTAAAGATACTCCCTTACAAAGTGCAGATAGTGCATCAGCTGTTAGCTGTTAAGCGCCAACCCCGTGTAACCTACGCTCAAACCATCCCGAATCTCAACGAAGAGGTGGACGATTTTTCATTGAAAATTATCATGAGCGTTGAGGCTCATTTCCATCTTTACGGTAACGTGACTAAACAAAATTATCATTTCTGGGGCACCGAATATTCGTGTATCAAAACGACGACTGTGTGGACGGCGCGCGCTACAGAGCCATGATAACCGAATTTTTTCTTCCTCAATTGGATGAATTGGTACTGGAGAACATGTGGTTCCAACTGGATGGTTCAACGGCGCACACTGCTCGACCCCAAACCAAAATTCTGAAGGAAGCATTTCTGGGTCGCTTAATCTCTCATTTTGGTGATTTGCACTGGCCGGCCAGATCACCCGATTTAATTGCTCCAGACTTCTTTTTTATGGGGTTTTTTGAAGTCGCAGATGTACGTCAACAAGCCTCAGAGTCTTCAAGCTCGTAAGGAGAACCTGTAGCCCGAAGTTTTGGCAAGAGTGATGGAAAATGCCATAAAACGAGCCCGTATGGTCATCAACACTGGCGGCGGCCACTTGGGCGATATCATTTTCTCAACTTGATGGAATAAATTCTAATGCATTAAATAAACAAATCTCACAAGCAAAACCAAAGTTTTTACCAAGAAAAATTACAGCAACAGAGTATTGAGTGATTACTTTTGCCCCACCTGGTATATAGATATAAGGAATATTATTGAAGGACCCTCTTAAAATCAAAATACAAAGATAAGAAATGAAATGAAATGACTAAAAACATTTTCTATGTGGGTAATCTCCTTATTGTCCAAAACTTAAGACTCGACTTAAGACTCAAAATCGCTAAAGAATAGAGATAGCAACATCATCTTTGGTACACATATAAAAGAGGTTGTTGAGATTTTTTTGCAATAAAATGGGAGGCCTCGATAGTCGAAGTAGGTAGTGTGCTCGACTGCTACCCCAGAGGTCCCGGGTTCGATTCCCGGCCTGGTCATGGTCCTTCGCTTTAAGCCTTTCTAAATTTTCTATCCTCATTTCTAATCAACTGAAATTAAAAATTCATCAATATTTACGACTTGAAGTTGTAGTTGATGGTAGAGAAGTTTGTGGATGAGGATTGCCTTATAACTTGGATTGACTGAGTAATAAATTTTTTAAACAGAATTTATAGAAAATTATGTTAAAAATCAGTCAAATATTCCAAATATTGCTAAAAAAGATTTCGTAAAGCATACCTAGTAGTTTTCGGCCGCTGGCAATGCTTTACCTTAAAGCGGCCCTGAGCAAGACATTCCGACAAGTTGTTGTGCGTAAGAAACTAAAAATAAAAAAAGCACGAAACTAAAATTAAAACAAAACTAAATTGAAAAAAAAAAAAAAATTCATCAAAACTTGAAGCCACTAGACGAATAAGCAGCATGGAGTTGCCGGCAACGCTAACTGCTACGCAGTACAGCGCAGTCAAGAGCGACGTAAGCAGCAGGCACTAATAATTCATTGATTAGCCAAAGCTAGACGAAATAAAGCAGCGACAACAACAACAACAACCAAACAGACAGACAGATAAAGATTTACGCATCAGCCAGGCTACAGCTTCTTACTGCTGCTGCTGTTGCTGCTTCTGCTGCTTCACTTGCTATACTCTGCTCTAGGTAAACATTTCGCCACCACTGTCACCATGTGAGCCACTGAGTTTGTTTTGGTTTGTTTTGCTGCGTGTAAATAATATTGTTGAGCGGGAGGCCAGCGTCGATGGCACTGGCGATGTCGATGTCGCTCGCCAGAGTGGCAATGTTGTCAAACAAGTGTGAGTTTGGGGTGTTTGGGTGGCTAAGTAGACGATGCATACATAGATGGTTGGTTGGTTGGTTGGTTGGTTGGTAGATGCCAGTGGGTGACTTGGACTGCTTTCGAACTTGTTGGCTTGTGGTGCTTGCTCTGTTGCAATATTAAGTGAAGTTTTTATTGTTCGCTATGGTGCCGGATCTCGTGCCGAATTGCATTCATTGTGCAATTAAGTAGCTGTTGGTGTTGTGGGTGTTGTAGTTGTTGCTATTGTTGTGATGACTACTGTTGCTCTTATCACGTTGCAGTTCGTTCGTTGCATATCTTGCGTCTGCCGGACTCTCATGTGACCAGTTTAGATAGCAGAACAATATTCAGTCTAAGTTTATCCTTTCGTATCCATCCACTCAATGGAGGGAGTCGCTTTTTATGACATTAAAAGTGATTAACATTGCGTTGCAACTAGTCGGCACTTAACTGTGTTGAATGTGGTTGCAGTGGGTGGAAATGCTGCAATCCTAGGGTTGGGTTAACAATGTGCAGAAGTGTCAGCATGTTGCTCAATGCGTTAACAAGTTCATCTATTCATGGACTTGGTGGGCTACACTGCAGCAATTTATTTTTGTATGTGTATGTGTATGTGGGAGTTGCACGTTCGAGTCAGCTTAAGCAGCTAGACATTGAACTTGAACTATCAGGAGAGAAAGAGAGATAGAGCAAGATGGAGAATGAGGGAGATGCATGGAAATGCAAACGGAAATTTAAGGAGTTGACTTTAAATCGGAAACGGAAGAAGAATTTGCATAAAGTTGTGACATTGAAGGAAGTTATACTGAGTTGAAGTAATACTTAACACCATGGGAACGAGATCTGGATAAAAGCATATAACAATAGTTGAAAGCGAAAAAGATAGCTGGTGGCAAAAAATTTGAAGAGAACAAGATAATGGTTAGGATGTACAAGGAAATAAATTTGTAAGAAAGTAAATTATTTATGAAGAACTTTGGAATGGTATACTTGAAGAGATCACTAAATGTAATGATGAAAATACAAGGTAGGGCAAAAGTAATCACCCAATGTTCTTTTGCTGTAATTGTTTTTTTAATGAAAAGCTTTGGCTTTGCTTGGGAAATTTGTTTATTTAATCCATTAGAATTTATTCCATCAAGTTGAGAAAATTAAATCGGCCAAGTGGCCGCCGCCAGTGCTGATGACCATACGGGCTCGTTTTATGGCATTTTCCATCATTCATCCTTAAGAGCTTGAAGAGTCTGAGGCTTGTTGACGTTCTTCAAAAAACCCCATAAAAAGAAGTCTGGAGCAATTAATCGGGTGATCTGGCCGGCCAGTGCAAATCACCAAAACGAGAGACTAAGCGACCCGGAAATACTTCCTTCAGAATTTTGGTTTGGGGTCGAGCAGTGTGCGCCGTTGCACCGTACTGTTGGAACCACATGTTCTCCAGTCCCAATTCATCCAATTGAGGAAGAAAAAATTCGTTAATCATGGCTCTGTAACGCTCGCCGTCCGCAGTCGTCGTTTAGCACGCGGCGTTCTCAAAAAAAAATTACCCGATGGCTCCTCCAGCGTAAACAGCACACCATGCAGTATCTTTATGCGGGTGTAATGGTTTTTCGTGGGCGATACATGGATTTTCGGTGCCCCAGAAACGATTATTTTGTTTATTCACATAACCGCAAAGATGGGAATGAGCCTCAAAGCTGCGCCAACAAAACCGATTGTTGCGCAAAAAAAGGGAAACAATTATTCCGCGTTCTTTCGGAGTAAGCCGATGGTATTCTGCGTTTGTTTACTTCACAAATGTCAAAACCGAATTGACATTTGGCACCATTTGCAAAAGTTATTGGATGTTCCAATAGTGTACTAACTCTTGCCACACCCTGTATACTATATTTATTTTGAAGGAAATTTAAGAGTGTCAAAATATTTGTCAGTCCTTACACCGTAACCAAGAATTATATAAATGAAAATAGTTAAAAAAGTCGGAATTTCTTAAAAAAAAAAACTATTTTTAATAATTGTTTTTTATCTATAAAAAATTTTTTAAATTTCGTTGGTATATTTGTTGAGCTTTTTGGAGCGCTTTGATCGATTGGGCCTCAATTTCGACATCTTTACCCTTACCCCATGTTTCATCACCTGCTATAGTACGTTTTAATAGTTCTGCATCATTATTGACTTCATTCAACGAATCCTAAGCAACTGCCATTCGCCGAACATCATTAGCAACTACTCACATTGAGATTCGTTCACTTTCATCGGTTGTTAGTCGTTTGGAGTTAGAGTAAGAGTTAGAGTAAGATTTCGAATTAGAATTAGTGTTAGAGTTAATGTTAAAGTTAGAGTTAGAGTTAGAGTTAGAGTTAGAGTTAGAGCTAGAGTTAGAGTTAGAGTTAGAGTTAGAGTTAGAGTTAGAGTTAGAGTTAGAGTTAGAGTTAGAGTTAGAGTTAGAGTTAGAGTTAGAGTTAGAGTTAGAGTTAGAGTTAGAGTTAGACTTAGAGTTAGAGTTAGAGTTAGAGTTAGAGTTAGAGTTAGAGTTAGAGTTAGAGTTAGAGTTAGAGTTAGAGTTAGAGTTAGAGTTAGAGTTAGAGTTAGAGTTAGAGTTAGAGTTAGAGTTAGAGTTAGAGTTAGAGTTAGAGTTAGAGTTAGAGTTAGAGTTAGAGTTAGAGTTAGAGTTAGAGTTAGAGTTAGAGTTAGAGTTAGAGTTAGAGTTAGAGTTAGAGTTAGAGTTAGAGTTAGAGTTAGAGTTAGAGTTAGAGTTAGAGTTAGAGTTAGAGTTAGAGTTAGAGTTAGAGTTAGAGTTAGAGTTAGAGTTAGAGTTAGAGTTAGAGTTAGAGTTAGAGTTAGAGTTAGAGTTAAAGTATTAGGATAAGGATAAGGATAAGGATAAGGATAAGGATAAGGATAAGGATAAGGATAAGGATAAGGATAAGGATAAGGATAAGGATAAGGATAAGGATAAGGATAAGGATAAGGATAAGGATAAGGATAAGGATAAGGATAAGGATAAGGATAAGGATAAGGATAAGGATAAGGATAAGGATAAGGATAAGGATAAGGATAAGGATAAGGATAAGGATAAGGATAAGGATAAGGATAAGGATAAGGATAAGGATAAGGATAAGGATAAGGATTAGGATGAGGATAAGGATAAGGATAAGAATAAGGATAAGGATAAGGACAAGGATAAGGATAAGGATAAGGACAAGGATAAGGATAAGGATAAGGATAAGGATAAGGATAAGGATAAGGATAAGGATAAGGATAAGGATAAGGATAAGGATAAAGATAAGGATAAGGAAAAGGATAAGGATAAGGATAAGGATAAGGATAAGGATGAGGATAAGGATAAGGACAAGGATAAGGATAAGGATAAGAATAAGGAAAAGGATAAGGATAAGGATAAGGATAAGGATAAGGATAAGGATAAGGATAAGGATAAGGATAAGGATAAGGATAAGGATAAGGATAAGGATAAGGATAAGGATAAGGATAAGGATAAGGATAAGGATAAGGATAAGGTCAAGGATAAGGATAAGGATAAGGATAAGGATAAGGATAAGGACAAGGATAAGGATAAGGATAAGGATAAGGATAAGGATAAGGATAAGGATAACGATAAGGATAAGGATAAGGATAAGGATACGGATAAGGATAAGGATAAGGATAAGGATAAGGACAAGGATAAGGATAAGGATAAGGATAAGGATAAGGATAAGGATAAGGATAAGGATAAGGATAAGGATAAGGATAAGGATAAGGATAAGGACAAGGATAAGGATAAGGATAAGGATAAGGATAAGGATAAGGATAAGGATAAGGACAAGGATAAGGATAAGGATAAGGATAAGGATAAGGATAAGGATAAGGATAAGGATAAGGATAAGGATAAGGATAAGGATAAGGACAAGGATAAGGATAAGGATAAGGATAAGGATAAGGATAAGGATAAGGATAAGGATAAGGATAAGAATAAGGATAAGGATAAGGATAAGGATAAGGATAAGGATAAGGATAAGGATAAGGATAAGGATAAGGATAAGGATAAGGATAAGGATAAGGATAAGGATAAGGATAAGGATAAGGATAAGGATAAGGATAAGGATAAGGATAAGGATAAGGATAAGGATAAGGATAAGGATAAGGATAAGGATAAGGATAAGGATAAGGATAAGGATAAGGATAAGGATAAGGATAAGGATAAGAATAAGGATAAGGATAAGGATAAGGATAAGGATAAGGATAAGGATAAGGATAAGGATAAGGATAAGGATAAGGATAAGGATAAGGATAAGGACAAAGATAAGGATAAGGATAAAGATAAAGATAAAGATAAGGATAAGAATAAGGATAAGGATAAGGATAAGGATAAGGATAAGGATAAGGATAAGGATAAGGATAAGGATAAGGATAAGGATAAGGACAAGGATAAGGATAAGGATAAGGATATGCATAAGGATAAGGATTTTTATAAGTTTTGAAAATATTCAACTACGTATTTTTTTAATATTATAAGAGCTGTTGTAAACATCTAAATGTATTTATTTATAAAAGTATCCATCCTTACAGTTTTTACTTTTGAATTAAATTTTTCAGCCAATTAAATTTTAGTATTAATAAATCTAAAGGATATTTTTTAAATATTTTTCGGTTTCTTTTTCCGCAAGTAAATGAAGCGTGTAAAAAATAAGCTTTACAAGAATATATTTTTGGGTGGCAGATAATCTCCATTTTGTTTTCAGCAAAAAAAAAACAAAATCTACATAGTGGTGGCCATCTTCTTCTGGTTAAAAACATGGTCATGTGTGAAATTGCACAACAAGCTACCAAATAACATCGGTGTGATAAACATGTTATTTTGTAGTTATTCGTGGCTTGTTCACGTTGTCGACACTTGAATTGGATTTCAACGGCATTTGCAAATTTTTCATTTTAACTATTTTTTCATATTCTTGTTACTTGCAGCAGTGCACGAACAAGAGTAGAATGAAAAATATAAAAACTAACCGGAAATGAAAAAAAAATCATCACAGACGGCCATGACATACCTAGGTGAGAATGAAGAAGAACAAGAAGAAGGAAAAAGCAATAAAAAGAAACATGATTTTGCAGCAGCAGAAGCGACAATTTTGTGAACATAACAACAGAGAGGAGTTTCATAAAAAATAACGGTAAACAAAAACTAAAATTAAAGTGCTTAAAGTAAATGTAAATAAAATTTTAAATTTATAATTTTTTTACTGTCACAAAACAAGGGCGAGGGGAGGGGGAGTGCTTTAAAAACAAAAATAAAACAAAAAAGAAAAAAAAAAAAAAGAAAGCTGACGACATGTGCTGCTGTGCAATGGTGAGGAAACCAATGTTGTCAACACCTGAACAGCTGGGGAGATTGCAACATGCAAGCAGAAGATAGGCTACAAAATGCAGAGATGTACGGAGAAAGCGACAGAGAGATAGAGTGAGAGTGAGACAACAATAAAGATAAGGGTAACATGTGGTCAACATGGCTTCAATACCAACAGCATTTTCTTCGCTGTCTGTGTTGTTGGTTGAACTTCTTGGACTTTGTTCTATTTTCTTTTTAACCAGAAAATAAAAACTCTTTACAAGGATTTGGCTTTTTTAACGGTACTCTGTGCTTTTCGTTTTTGCAGAAAACTACTTTAATTTATTGCGATTTTTTTTTTTTTTTTGTTTATTCCTACACTTTTTGTTTTTTTGTTGTTTGGTACTTTTTGGTGGGTTTTTGTTTAAAAGTGTTGTTGTGTGAATTTATTAAATATTTATAGCCAGTGGGCTGTTGTACACAACGTCTTCTTATTTGGAGCGTTGTGACTTTTAATATGTTTTTTGTTATCATCAATCATTTTCATAGAAATTTTGTCCCCAAAAAGTTTTAAATGCCAACATTAGATGGCGTTTCACTTAATTTTGTAAATGATATGATAGAAGTAGTAAATTGTGTCGATTTCAAATCTAAAGGGCGTACCAACAAGAGGCTTAAGATTGCAAAGGCGTATTATTTTACAGCTAGTCACTTGGCAGTTATCAAACGCAAACGATTTTCATTTAAAAATGCGGAAAATTTTCTTTAAAATGTTATGCAGTAAAAAAGGAAGAAACTTTGTTGTCTTTTAATAAAAACCTTGCGTTCAATCTCAGTTACAAAGCAAATATCCAGCGAATTCTCTTTGTAATCAGTAGGTTTCTGAGGCATGGTTAGGCAACACAATCAAAAAATATCACTGAAGCAGTGCTAGATGTGAAGACACTGAAACAACTACACGCCGTACGCTTCACCAAAAATATCGAAGCAATGAAGAAAAGTGTTGAAAACTACCCAAGCATCTCAATTCATTACCGTGCTCAAGGACTCGACCTCTCCACGTCCACACTACAGTATATATTGCCGAATATTGATTTGGCTTTGAATGGATCACCAGCTGCGCCGTACAATCTCTGGTGGTATTTTGGATAAAATAAATGGTGAAGGTGAGTTTTGCAAAAATAATCGTGTTTTTTAAGCTCATTTTACATTGGTGGCTACGTTAATAAGCAAAACTGCCGGATTTTGGGATCCGGAAACCTGCGAGTGATTCAGAACGGGTGGTACAGTTTGTGGGCCGGAAGTGACAGAGGGCTGCACATTTTCATAACTAACAATGAAATAGCCGTTACAGTTGATGGAGTACGCTACCACAGTATGCTACCTCTTCATTCAGGATGGGATGGTACTACGTGCTATACGTCGTGAAGCAATACCTTGGTAGAGTAATTTCGTGTTTTTGAGACTTCAGTTGGCCACCAATATATTGCGATTTAATACCGTTAAACTTTTTTTTGGGTTATGTTTAGATTTAGTGTCCGGTAACCATCCACATATAATTCCAACCCTCAAAACAATTATTGATGTCCCCATCACTGAAATAGAAGCCCAATTAAGCGAATGAGTGTTTGAAAATTTCGAAATTAACGTTATGATGGTCTGCAAGTTAAGCCGAGGAAGTTATTTGAAAAATATTACATTTCACACATAATATCCATATCTACTATATAATTCTATAAAATTGTTCATAAAAATTAATTATCTACCTCTTGTTGATACACCCCAAAAAGATCTATCTAATCTTTCTAATCTATGTAATCTATCTAATCTATCTAATCTATCTAATCTATCTAATCTATCTAATCTATCTAATCTATCTAATATATCTTATCTATCTAATCTATCATATCTTTCTAATCTATCTTTTCTATCTAATATGTCGACTCATAACCGCCAAAATATCTTAAGCGCCAAAAAGAAAATTTTACAGGAGAAGGTTTTTTTAATTATCTTTGCTATTAATTTAGTGCTTTTTTAATTTTTTTGCTTTTGATTTAAATTCATAATCTAATTTCGTACACCTATGAAATTTTGACAGACGATGTAAACCTTCGCAAATTATCGATTTTCATCAAAAAACATAAATCGGATATTATGTCGCTTAAGATATTTTGGCGGTTATGAGTCGATGTATATGTACATTAGACCGTCGCACCTTATAGGCAAAAAAAAACTGTCGCCTCACACCAACTAATCTGAAGCATTATTGAATGAAAGCTTCGAAAAAAATGTTTTTTGACCGAACGTAGGGGTCGCGCATCGATATACCTCTTTCTAACTTCGGTAGTTACTGTCCGATCTTAAATACTTATATGTTTATGTTTTTGTCTCAAGGAGACCTATTTTTTGTTTCTGTAACTCATTGACCTCAGTTGACCTCTTATAGTACTGACCCACCGAACCTAAGTTTCTACCATCTTAAGGTACTATTTTGATTTCAGAAATGGAAAGCCCGTTTAAAATCACTAAACTTTTACCAAATAAATTTTTCGCTATTTCTACTAGAAATATTAAAAAAAATTTTTTAATTTTTTTGAAAAACGTAGGAAAATTAACAAAAATTTTTTGTCATATCGTATTTTTTTTATAAAATATGCACCGAAAACGTTATCCGAATCAAATATGCAAGAAAATTATTACAAAAATAAAAAAAATGTTTAAAAAAAAGAAATTTTTTACCGAACGTAGGGTCGCCCATTTACATTTGTCTTTCTAGCTTCGGAATTAACCATCCGATCTTTAAGAATGATATGTTGATATTTTAGTCTCTAAGAGACCTTCTTTTCTTCTTTTGAGGTTATTGACCTCAAATGACCTCTAGTAATACTTACCCAAAGGATCTTAGTTTTTACCATCTTAAGGTACCATTTTAACTATAGATATGAAGAGTTCGTAAAAAATCCTTAAAATTTTACTTAACAAATCCGATTTTTTCCATAGAATATTTATAAGAAAATATTTTTAAGTTTTTTTACGAAACGTAGGGTAATTTTTAATTTTTTCGTTATATCTTTGATTTTTTTTTTATACAGAATGCACAGTATACCATTTATCTGAAGCATGTTTGCAGGGCTTTTCAGAAAAATTTTTGTTTTATTTTTATACCGAACGTAGGGGTCGCACATTTACATTTTTCTTCATAGATTCAGTATTTATAATCCGATTTGAATAATTTTAATAATTAATATACCGATGTTTTTGTCTTAATAGACCTACTTTTTTACTCTAGGGGTCACTTTGGGTCAAGGATACCGCTGCCGTTTTCACAGCTTATCTATGCCATCCTCAAAATACTGAGCACTTTGTCCACGTATGGACATTCACATGAATCTATGAGTGAAATGAATTGAGTGAATGAAAAAATGAAAATGAGTGAATGAATTTCTGAAACCAAAATGGTCCCTAAAGATGGTAGTAACTGAGGTCCGGTAGGTCAGTACTGTAAGGGGTCAAGTAAAGTCAATGAGTATTAGAAACAAAAAATAGATCTCCCTCAGACAAAACATGGACATATCATTCTTTAAGATCGGACAATAAATACCGAAGTTATAAAGAAATATGTCGATGCGCGGTAAAAAAAAATTTTTTTCGAAACTTTTTTTCAGTTATGCTTCAGATTAGCTAGTGTGTGGGGAAATTTATTTTTTCGATACGATCTAATGTACATATACATATTTTATCTATCAATCTATCATATTAATTACAATTTTAAAACTCAGTAATTAATGCGTATTATTGATAGGTTAAAATACAGTTAGTCACAAAAGTAAGTATACGCAGAAGGCTGTGAATCATTGTTAATAAAAAAACAAAAACAATATAAGTGAAATAAAAAAAAATATATTCTATTCTGCCTAAATGGTCATGTTCTCATAAAAAACCAAACAAAAATAATTTAAAAGCAAAAACTTTCATATTTACTTAAAGTATCATACATATCGTCACAAGAGTAAGTATATGTACATGTATGGAATGTTATGAAACGAATGATTTTTTTTTTAAATTTTGTTATATTAGTATTTTGTTGGGTATCCTTTTGCTTTTATTGCAGCTTTCATTCTTGATGACATTGAATCTTTAGACCACTCATCCAGAAGAACCCATTTCAAGTACTCTTTGGTTTTAATTTCGTGTTTTCTTACTTGTCTGTCTAAATGCTCCCATAAATATTCAATAACATTCATATTTGTTGACTGCGGTGGTGTTCTAAGCTGTCTCCTAACATTGTAAAGTAGCCACTCCTTAGCAACACCGGACGTGTGCTTGGGATCGTTATCTTGCTGGAAGATGAACGATCCATCCAAGCCCAATTGTGTGTCACTGTCCAGTAGATTATCTTTTAAAATGTTAAGATGGTAGTATATATACATTATTCCATATATCAACATTAAATTTCCCACCCCAGCTGCCGACACGCACCCCCAGACCATTACGGAGCCACCGTCATATTTAACTGTTCCCGCTAAATTTAATACTTCAAGCTCTGTGTTTGGTTTTCTCCAAGCTTTAGCACGTCCGTTCGACCCGTGGATATAAAATTTACTTTCATCCGAAAATATAACAGTTTTTCAGAAGGAGTTGTCATGACTAAGGTGCTCTTTTGCAAAATTTTATCTCGGGGGGTTGCATGACATGCCAGTTTCTCTCGTTATCTCCATTTGAATTTTCGGGGCACTAGGCTTTGGATTTTTCTTAATTTTTCTGACAATAAGCCGATTTTCTTGATCCGTAAACTTTCGTGTACGACTTTTTCTTGCCTTATTTTCAGTGTTTCCTTGAGTTGTATATTTTTCAATAATTTTTTGCACAGTCGCAGGGCTTTTATCAACCAATTTAGCAATTGCCCGAATGGATTTGTTGTCTTGGAAATGTTTGATAATTAAAGTTTTTAGATCACCTGAAAGTTATTTTCCTCGTGGCGCCATTTTAAAATTTTATTGAACCTTTATAAATCAAGAATATTTTTTTTTTATTGAAAATTGCACTTCAGAAATTTCTTCACCTAACAATTAAAACTATTGTAATAAAAATTATACTTACTCTGCCCTTTTTCGTTCACCCTGATTGATTTCATATAACCTACCACTTCCGAGGTTTTCAAGTTTTCATTAAAATGCATTTTTCATTCATGTCACCGGGATTAAACGCTTCAAATTGCTTCGAAAACATTTTGACTACAAAGGTTGGTTCCTTGGACCCATGGTCTCACTGTGATTTTATTTGCTTTCAAGCTTACAGCTAATATTGAGTTTAATTTAGGTGATACGGGGTTGGGAACCCCACCATTCTGAGTCACGTCAGAATCGACCAAAACCTGAAAATCAAGTTTTTTAACACACTTTGCTTTATTCGAGATGACATACATTTATTGATTATAGGTTATTTTACGCCTAGGTTATTTAACCCCTTTCTAATAAGGGATCCTTTTAGTTATAGATGATCAATTTTTTACAAAACTTGTCATTCAGTAAATAGGTTTCGCACAGGATCAAAATTTTGTTTTTAAGTTAGGCATCTTTAGAGGTAAAGACCTGTAACGTACTCAAAATGAATCAAAATGCCCCATATGTGTTCTTTATTTAATAATTAAAAAAGTATTTTAGTCATTTTTTTTTTTCATTTTGTACTTTTTCTTTTGAAAATGTTGGTGGCTCTGTAATTTTTCGTCAGTACTTTGTTTTTTAGACTTCGGAAAAGAAAGGCTCAGACTATTTGTTGTAAATGTTAATGAAAACTCGTCTATGACTGATCTAGTCTATCTATCAACTAACTGATTTAGAAAAATTTCGAAATCGTTTGAAATTTCTCAAAATTAAGTTAACGATTCTATGATTGCAAGATATCTCCAGCTATTTTAAATTATGATGCTTACCGCAGCTTAGAGGTTAAGCACTATTGACGCTTGTTGCTAAGTGAAGCTTATTAATAATAGCATTTATCAATTAAATATGAACAAAAATTTTTAAAAATAATGATACCGAATCACCATTATAATGATATCACTATTTCAAATAATTAAGACTTTAACAGAATATCTCCCATTTCAGCATATATTTCATTCCATCAGTATTCTTTCATGTCAGCCATTCATTCATGACTTTATTCGTGGTAAAATTATGTGCAGAATTTTAAGCTAGCCTCCCCTTAAGCTGTCAGAGCCATTACTTACTCTATTCCATCACCATGCTCTATTCCGAAACGTTAGCTAAATAATTGCCAAAATCGCGCTTTTGTTGAAGGTCGAATTTGCATGCATCCGATAGCGACGCTAAAGAGCTTCATATAACAAGTGGATGAACGAACGAACGAACGGACGGACGGACGGACAGACGGTCTAACTAGAGTTTTGTGGTGTTTTGCTTGGCTACTGTTATGGTTGGTTCTTGTTGATGTTGTTCTTGTTTTTGTTGTTATTGTTGTTATTGTTGTTGTTGTGGATGTTGCCTCTTTTGTTGTTTGTCTGTCTAAACTTGCGCTCATAGACGTTATTCGAACCATGAACAAGTTGCTCGTGAAATGTGATTTCATGCATAAAGATTTCGGATGCGTTTCGACTTCTGATGTGGTTGGTCTTTAGAGCTAGCTAGCTATTCAGTGAAATTTTAAAATTGTTCAGCGAGTTGTTGGAAAAGTTTGCCGTAGAGTATCAAAGGAACCATTAAGCGAAGTGCTGGTTCTTAAGTAATGCCTAAGTTAGCCAATTTAGAAGAAAGTTTTGAAGCAAGTAATGAAATCGAACATTTTGGTTTTTACACTACAGTCTTCAATAAGTTTCTGGAAAAGTCTTACATAACAAAAAAAAAACCATGTTTAAGGAAGAGTCTTAAAAGTAAAATATTTTTGTTTTACCTCTCATAAAGTGGTAATTGCTATCGATCTTATAATTTCAAGTTTTAAGTTTTATCAACTTATTGCAATTTTTGGTGGCATTTTCGTGTCGGACAATAATAAAATATGTAAATTAACCGGAAATGCACAACCAAAAGTTGTTATACTCGCTTTTTTTTAAGGTTTTATTTATAGGGAAACCAGATCTGGTCAAAAATATTCGAAGCACTCAAAAAGATATATGAAGCACTTTTTGCATATTTTGCACTTTTAATTATTTTGCAAGGTGCTATTCAAGGCTATACTCAAAAATAAAAAAATACTGGTCGCATATATTCAAAGCACTCAAAATTAAATGAAGCACATTTAAAACTTTTTGCACTTTTCAAAACTTTGGAATGTGCTACTCAAATATGTTGACTAGAGCGTATCACCTTATTGCAAAACAAAAAAAGTACCTCACACACCATCTAAACGGAAGCATTTTTGAATGAAAAAAAAGGTCATTGGGGTCAAGGGCTAACAATACTTTTAAAAAATAACAATAAGCCCGTGATAATTTACTCAATAATTTTGGAGGTTTTGAACATGTCAAATTCTTGGATTAGAAACGAAAGTTTTAATTGAAAAACAACTTAATTGCATCAAGTATTCGAAAAAAACTATAGGTATTTACCATTTCAGCTCTTTAAAATACTTTGACTGAGCTTATACTAAGGGAAATAACGCATATTATCATTATCCACGCCTGAGTATAATTTTTATTTATATATTTGCGTGGATAAATCAAATATTTTCCTTACAACTCTTTTTTTTCCCGTATTTAAATTTTATTTATACCACACACATACACACATATTCCATACAGCTGAAATAGCCGTCAAGCAGGAACAGCATCGCACTCTGTTCCTGCAGTTTATTTCTTACAGTTGCAGGTTTCTTATAGTTCTCGTTTAGTTTTTGTTGCAAGGGTAATATAGCCTGGATGTTTGGCCAAGATGATTTATGAGTGCGATGGGTGGACGCTTAATGAAATGATGTAGGGTGGAGTGACAACTTGATATTTTCTGACGGATGTCTTGCACCGGTTGTCATTAACCTGCATATTTTGCTTCTTATAAATTCTAATTCTTATTGAATTAAAATATGTTGTTTTAAATTCCATATTTTTAAAACGTTTTTATTAGCTTCACTTCATTTATCTGTCCCGTACAAATCTTGGAATCGATTTTTGACCAACTTCCCGATGAGCTAGAGATTTGAAACTTAAAATGTAGCTCAGAACTGGATAACAACACAATATTATCCAATTTGTTTGTCTGTGCGTTTATTTGTTTCGCTAAAATGCGAAATTATTTGATACATACATACATACATATTAAAAATCAAACGAAACAAAATAAAAAAGCTTATTGACATTTTCAAATTTCAAAAATTCACAACTGAAGTAAATTTATTACCTCATTTAGAACATATTTCCTGTGAGTTCTGTAGCTCAAAGCGTAAAGCCTTCGTTCGCCTTATTATACGCTAGGTAGTGAGTTCGAGCCTCAACAATGTGTAGGATTTTTTTTTGTTTTTATGAAATAAATTGAAAGCTTTAAAAATTCACCAGTGAGGGTGAAAAAAAAAATTGTAAGAAAGTAGCTTAAAAAGAAACATTTTTAGTTATTTTTAAAAAGTACTTTCATTTATTGCTATTTTACTATTGCCTTTTGTGTGAGTTCTGTAGCTCAGAGCACACGGCCCTTGCTTTATGATCGTGAGGTTATGAGTTCGATCCTTAACAATGTCAATGACGTTTTTCCGGTTTTTTCGTATTTCATTTTCTTGAATTAATTATTTTATCACCTTCAGTCGTAAATTTTTGAAACTTCGTATTTCTTAAGTTTTTGATAGAATTCAAGAGAATTTTGAGAAAAAACAAATACAAAATCTAAAAAAAAAATATTAAAGAAAAAATTACAATGGTCAAAGAAACAACCACACAACCCAAGCGACGCTTAGAGAAGGAGAAGCAGTTACGCTGAGAGAAGATTAAACTGGAATCTGAGGTAATTATACCTATAATTATACCGATAATTTTCGATAATTTAGCTACAAATTATCAATAAAATCTCGGGAAATTATCGATTCATTTTAGAGAATTTGGTGTCCACTTGATTATTTGTTTTCAGAATTATTTCAATTGTACTGATAACAACATATAACCCTCAAAATCTATTGTAAAAATTGAAGAAGACTAAAAACCAGAAAATAATAATTTAAGTAAAAAAAATTTTTTAACATCCAACGTTTTTAAATCGAACTAAAAAGTATAAAATAATTTCTGCTAGAGTGGGGCTGTTACAACATGCGATGTTAAAACATTTTTTTTACTTAAATTATTATTATATAAATTTTCTTTAAATGCGATAGTTTTATTTTCAAATATTAAATATTTGAAAGATATTCTAAAAAAAATTCGTGCATAATTTTAATATAATTGTTATTAATTCTGTTTAAATATTTAAATATTTTATTTAATTAAAAAAGTATTTAAATAAATTATTTATTGGTGCAAAATTGACTCGCTTTTTGGATAAATTAAAAAGTTTTCGGATAAATTTTTTATTATCTTTTTTCTCTTAGTGTAGAGTTAGCAAATTGTGTTGTGTTTTACTTTCAATGTTTGTACACAAATTATAGAAAACTGGACATAGTTATTAGTACCTATTATTCCGGCTCCAAACGGGTAATGTGCATGCTCTCAAGAAGCCTAACATGTCATTGATTAACTCTCTGAGATTTGACATTGTCTGCAGAGAAGTGAAGACCAATCTGAAAAATGTATGTCAATTGAAAAAATTTTCTGTGTTAGATTGGATTCGAACCTTGGTCCTCGCGGGTTATGACAATATTCCTTTAACGCGTTCGTTTATACTGTGGACGTTTTGCATTTTATGTGAATGATAAATTAGAGATATATTATTAATATGGAATTTACCATACCAGTAACTAGTATAATCTCTCTTGTATTAAGATTTAAAGAAAACAATTATATGTTTGGATTTTCAGTGAATCCAGTAGCGCTTTTCAAACTACTGTGGTTACAATAAAAAAAAAAAACATTGAAATTAACAGTGAAACGGTTAAATCGCACCCAACAGTAAAGTTTTTCAAATTAACAGTCTGAACTGTTGATAAAATAACTATTTTACTTAATCAGCCCACTGTTAATTTAACATTTCAGACTGTT
The DNA here is from genome assembly GCA_943735915.1 of Pherbina coryleti. Classification (NCBI taxonomy): domain Eukaryota; kingdom Metazoa; phylum Arthropoda; class Insecta; order Diptera; family Sciomyzidae; genus Pherbina; species Pherbina coryleti. The sequence continues at coordinate 101,368,079 of OX030952.1, forward strand.
TAATTGAAGAAACTCGTCTGTTGGATGGAATTTAACAGTTTTCACTGTTAATCCGAGTGTTATACTGAAGTTTTTTGAGAACTCAAAACCTCAAATTTTTGTTGTAACTGAATGTAAAATTTGAACTTCATTTGGTAGTAAATATATCAAAGGCAGGGTAGTTAAAAAACTTAGGTCGAAATATTAGTAATTGTGGGCGTGGCATGCTGTTATACACAACTGTTTTTTTCTTATTGCAGAAAAAGGTGATTCTTTTTTTCGCCCGAAATGAATGGTCATTGTTCTGAAACTATTATAAATAAAGGGTTGTAATTTTTATGTTAAGTTCGTTATACCATGTCTACACAGAGAGTTTAGTTTGAGTTTCCAGTACAAAGTTGAGTTTTGCCACTGAACGCAAAATAAACTCTTGAGTTCTTCAGTACAATTTTACAGGTTGAAACTCCACTAAACTCAACTTTATTTCTGTGTTTATCAAAAGTCTAATTGAGAAATCCCTAAAAGTATGCTAATGTTCTTATAAAAAGGCACGTTCAGATGCAACTTGTACAATTTTGTGGTGAGAAATGTCAAAAACAGCTGTTCTAAAATTGTGCAATTTACTATTTGCAAAAAATGAACAAAAAGCGAAGAAAAGAACTTGGGCAAGTGTAGAAGATCAATCAGGTCTTCATATTAGTATGAGCCGATAAAAATTCCAAATTGCGGAGTTCAAGGAATAATTCGCATGTGTACGCAGAAGTGGCTGCAGCCCTGTCCTCAAGTGGAATTGATGTCACGGTGGTGGATTTGCCGAAAAAATACGAGAACACAAAAGTTAACAAAGAGATGTCACACCAAACACAACTCTGCCGACGCATCTCAGTGTGAACAGCTATGGTTAACTTAAAACTCAAGTTAAACTCTCTGTGTAGACATAGCATTATGGTGTGGTGCTGCTTTGCATGGTGCATATTGTTTCACTTGTAAGAATATTCGGTATAATGAAAAAAAGTAACTTTCTGAACATCTTACAGACTAATTGTTGGATTTCGTTGACCTAAGTGTCTATCCAACAGAAGAGGTGATATTCCAGCAACACGGGGAACCGAAACATACAGCGAAAATTTTTCAGGAGTGGCAAAAAAATCAGGACTTCCAGCTTTCACAATGGCCGGTATAGAGTCCTTATTTAAACCCGATTGAAAATTTGTGGGCTATTCTAAAAAAACGGCTAGTATCCTACGATATGGCTGAACTATGGGTCAAGAGTTCAGCATTAATGGTGATTTCCACCTGCAACTATTGAAAAACTGCTCGAGAGCATGCCGAGACATATTAATAGCGTCATTAAGACCAAAGGACTTTGACAAAACATTAATTTTTTATTTTATGTATTAAAATTTTTATTTAATATAATCAAAAACTGGCTAAATATACATTTTTTGTTATTTTTGTAATGTTTTTTTTTTAGTTTTAAACATTTTGGAACCCTGAACTAATACGTTTTGTTTCCTTATAAATGAAGTATATAACCTGAAAATTTGGTAGTGTTATATTGGAAAATGACTCTTCAGCAGTCAAAAATGCATGAATGTGGCAAACATTTAGTCAGTTTTGCTCGTCACTGTAGATATGTTACATATTTGGTATACACCAAGAATGATAGAATACAGATTACGCCAATGCGCAAACAAAATTGAAACTTTCTGCGCATGTCGGTCCAATGACGTCACGCAATAAGTGTTCCTATTGGCTAATAATTTTCAGTTGTCAAACTCATAATTTGTATGGAAATTTTATGTAAACATGACAGTGGGACAGTTTCATTTTTTCGTCCAAAAAATTAAATAGGTCTTTATTAAGAAAATTAATTAAGGATTTAAAGAAAAAAGCCAATTAGAGAAATTTTTAAATAATACTGATCTTTTTTTCGATTGTTTCTTTCATTTATAAAGAAAAATAAGACAAATTTGGATTTATGTTGTTATTGTATTAAATTTTCTCTTTCTTTTGTAATTATTGTCAGCAATTTCTGTATTAAGAATTCTCATGCGGGAGAATATGCAACATTTAAATTTTTACTTTTTCATTGTCGCCGATATTTTGAGATTCATGTAAGTGTTTATTTAAAAAACCATTCGTCAGAAGTAATTGGTCCCCTTTTAGTTTATTAAAAACTGCATCACATAAGTGTAGTGTTTTAATTAAGCTATTGGAAGGTTTGGTTAGACCACCTTCACTTAAATAGTTGACCCATGATAGGCACTGTCCACTAAAGGATTAGAAGCAATAGCTGGATGCTCGCTTTTCAATTTTGGCAAATGTAGCCACCCAAATTTTCCAACCCATCATACTGCAAGTTATCTAACTCGTTTTCGTTTTCTTTCCCTTCTTTCAAGCTAGTAGGGCTTACACATTTTAGTATAGTTCCTAAAAAACCATAAAAAAAGATAATATTGTTCTTTTAAAATACGATTATAAATTGTACCTGTTAAAGAATAATGTACATCCTTCAAATCAGGTGTATGGTCGTCCTCGACATTTGCACTAGAACTTAGAACGCCTTCGTTGTTTCCCAAGATGTATGATCGAAGCCATGTATGATGTATTTAAACTCTTGGCGATCAGGGAAGTCCGCCTTTGGACCTTATTATACCGAAGCAGTTTTCTAGTACGTCTTGATTCAGTCGTCACGTCAAGACATAATCAAAGTTATATCGGGTCTGTAGGTCTTTATACAACATTTTTAATACTGTATTAGATTGAATAATTCCTGTAATATAAGCTATTCACTACGGGCCAAAATATTTGGCCCGATGTCCCTCAGAATATTGTCCTAAGTTTCTAAATTAAATAAACACATTTTATTTCGTTCCTGAATTGCAAAAAAAAAATTATTGTTAGTCATTCTTCTTACTTGATTTTTTACTGCTGCTTTGTGCACATTTGCCCACTGCACATCTCATGTTTATGTTTTTTGTCTGTTTTTTTTTTTTTGCTTCGAATGTATTGCAAATTGGCACTTAAACACTTCACATTAGCTTCACTTAAACTTTTTTTAATAATTTTTTTAAATTTTAAAGCTTTTTCTTTAATAAAACGCGAAATTAATATATTTTGTATACAGCCGATGAAATTTTGTCTTGCAACTGTCAAAAAGCATGATTGCCATCTCTCATTTAATTTTTTAATTTTTTTTTTTTAGAAATATTATTTTTAAAATATAAAAACATTTTTATGAATAAAATAAAAGTAAATTGTTTGAAAAAGAGGAACGTGATTTATTCTTCAAAAAAAATCTTCAAAAGTTCTATACTTTTTTGGAGTGGATAAAGTTCTTTATAAATAATTTCTGTGCAAAAAGTGATGGCAACTCTTACATAAAGTGATAAATGTTATTATATGGTCCAATGACGTCACCTTACGGTAAAACCTGCGCATGGCTTAATCTTCTTTGCTATCATTCTTGGTCTACACCCTGGTTTTAGGTGTACGACCAAAATATTTATTTATATTTCACTTTTTATTTTTATTTTAACAACTTATCCAAACAATGAATTTTCACAATTGAAATAAATTTTTATAAATTTTGATAACTTAAAACTAAGGAAATTAGATTTTAATATTATTTTGTCGTGAAGTGTTTTTGTGTAAAGGGTTGGTTGTATGTAGTGTTTAATGTATATTTTATGTGTGACTCTGAGGGCACCACATTTACAAATATTCAAAATATAAAAAAATGTAAAGTAGTGAATCAAGCCACTGTTCTTTAAAAAAGGTCATCCGATTCCAGGAAAACTATAGCTTATCATGAATTCCAAGCAACGCAGTATTACAACGTACAAATAACTTTAACGGATTTTCCTAACAAATAATTTTTTCCGGAAAATTCTTTTACAATTGAAGACACACTGAAAATGCATAAAGATTTTATCATTCCTGATATTAATACAGAAGATATTCTATAAAATATGGGTCACACACATGTTACAAAAATTATAATTTTTTATGGAATTCGTTTTATATCAAAAAAAGTTATTTAAAAAAAGGGGGTTTAAAAACCTATAAAGACTAAAGTTACGTAATAAAATTTTATTAAAAAAAAAATTTCAGTCCTCCCTGAGTTAAAATGTATGTTTAACTGGTATAAAAACCTTTATCAGCATACGTAAGTTCTTCAATTAAGTATATTTTTTAAAAAAAGCCAACTTGTATAATTTTACAATGTTTTTTTTTCGATGAATGACTCTTAAGTTGTAATTGAAGGATTGACCAATAATTCTTGCCATCCGAAAATAATTTTTTATTCAATAAAATAGTTGTACTTTGAAATCTGAGCTTCTTATTTCTGATCAAAATCTATAGAAATATTTAATTGTTAATTTGCTTGTGAAAGTATTGCTAAAATATTTTTCAGGATTCACCCTAAATAATCCGTATAGTGTAATTCTCTGAAAAATTTACTTTTTCCGATAAACAGTTGAATTTTATTGTTGTGCTCATTTTTAACAACATTTAATCAAATATTTTTTGTGAAGACAAAATCAACAAAATGTTCCCTGTAGATAAAGTTTTCAACGACTTTTTGGCTTGAAAATTTAATCAAATTAATTTAAATTTTTTTTTTTTTTTTGTGAAATTTTTATACATATTACAAAGTGGACAAGTGCAGACAATGATAAAAATATGTTGTAACAACAGAAACAACAACAACAACAACAACAAAATATCCGCAGTAATAAGGCCTGTGTGGTGCCTGGGCTGTTTGTGACACAGACAGCGTTAATGCCATTCATGCAATGGCAAGAACAACAAGAAAACCATAAAACAACAACAACAACAACAACAACAACAACAACAACAACAACAATGAATAAAAATATCCAGTTTTTGTAATGCTTAGTCCTACGTGATATTTCCATTGACGTCTCGTACATTGCTGTATCAGTTAATCTGGAGATAATATTTTTAATTAATTTTTAATTTAAATGAGTTAAAGAATTTAACTCATTTCGTTTCATCAAATTTCAATATCATCGCCTATCAGCTATTTTTGCATTCAAATGTTGTTTAAAACTTTTTAATAGTAGCGCTATTTTTTATACGCCATACAACAAAAAACACAAACGGAACTAAACGTTTGATGATAGACTTGTTTTAATTAAGTATGTAACTGTTTTTAACTCAAACAGCATACAAATTTGCACTAATTACATAATTAAAATATCACAGCCTGTTCAGCCGGCTAACTCAGTGAACAAAAAAATCAGTGAATACTTTTTTTAACGCCCATTATTTATAACCAGTTGTTAATTGAAACGATTAACAAGAGCTTCTATGGAATTTTAAATTAAATGCGATGATTTTTGATTATCTCTTTGATGCGGTTTATCTATTTCGGTGTTGAAATTTTTTATATCATTTTATTGATCTGAGAATGGAGATAACAATACTACTAGAATTTACGTAGGTTACTACATATATTTCGGAAATAAATATGAAAACCGTATTTTTTCCGTGTTGTTTTTCGAAATATGAAAACGACTGACGCACCTCAATTCGTCACCGTGCTGATGAATTCAACCACTCCACATCTACACTGACGAAAAATTGGGATATGCATGCGTAAAGGGTCCAATCAACTCAAGAACTGCAGCCAAAGAATCATTATTAGCAGCATACGTGATCTGATAGGGTCTTAGAAAACATAAATGGTCAGTGACAATGACCATTGCACAGTGGGGTATTTTATGCCAAAAGTGACGATTAATTGACAGGGGCCACTTATCGAGACAAAAATTGTACTTTGGGGTTTTTTGGGGTCGCTGATCACGAATCTGAAGTTGAAAATTTGAAATTCAAAATGGCGACTTCGAAATAGCGGCCATGAACAAGCTAACTTCTACAAAAAACGTTTAATGGAAGTAAAATTTTGTATACAGGAGTTTGTGGGGTCGCGATCATGAATCCGAAGTCAAAGATTTAAAATTCTAAATGGCGGCTTCAAAATGTAATCATTAGCTATGTACCTTTTACCGAATTACATAGTATATAGAACATAATTTTCGTTATTACTACAAATTGCACAAAACAAGCTTTAAACGAGATTTTATACAAAAACAAAGGATTGCAATAACAATAGTTATTAAACATAAACAATGATGTTGATTTCACATGTACCCTGCAAACTGCAGGGCAAACAATTTATGTCTTACTAATACCAAAATCCGAAAATAAGTGTTAAAATCGAACAACTATATTTTTTTTTTTTAACATCTTAACACATTCATCTGCTTCTTTTAATATATAAAAAGCCGGTGTTTGAAAGAAACATCAACTATCTACCTTAATTGTGGAAAGGTGCACTGCATATGCCGCTATCCATAATGTAGGGTAAAAAATAGCGGATAACAAAAAACAAAGTGAAGAAGAGTACTGGTAAACAACAAAAAAAAAAACAAAAAACAGCAAAATCTGTTTAGTATTTACATTTATTTTGTACTTTATTTCGTTTTTTTTAATTTTTCGAAATAAAATCGTGAATTCGTGATATGTAAGTTAAAGTAAAAACACCGAAATACCGCGAAAGTGCGCAGCATTGACGCATTTTTTTTTTATAGAATTTAGCTTGAATGTTCATAGCTTACGATAATCAAAACAGTTTTCCTTAATTCCACTCAACACACAACTATATCTCTATTAACATATTGAAACATCCAACTTTTTAAGGTTAAATTAAAATAAATAAATTAATATATATATAAACACTATTTCATAAAAAAAATTTAATTTTGTATTGCTTAAATACCTGAACAAGAAGGTTCCATCAAAAAAAGAGAAAAAAAATGATGACTTTCAAACTGCATTGCGGGTAAAGGGTAGAATATTTTTGAACTATTCTTTCACCTACACTAAGGGAAACAAATATTAAATTTATCCAAAAACTATTTTAATTTATCCAAAAAGCGAGTCATTTTTGCACCAATAACGCATTTGCATAAATCGACTACGTAAATATTTAAAATTCATTTAAAAACTTTTTTAATTAAATAAAATATTAAAATATTTAAACAGAAATAATAAAAAAATATATTAAAATTATGCACGAATTTCTTAAATATCTTTTAAAAATTTACTATTTGAAAATAAAACTATCACATCTAAAGGAAATTTAAATAAAAAAATATTGAAATTAAAAATGTATTTCTCACAAGCTGCGTCCATTCATGCCAATAGCATGGTTACTTTATTTTCTTTTTTCGTTCCTTAATATTATATTATTTTTGACAGTCGGTGCAATATTATGACACCATATGTCAAAAATAGTATAAAACTAAAGAACGAAAAAAGAAAATAAAGTAACCATGCTAATGGCAATAATAAAGCAAACTAATAAAGCAAAATATGCAAGCACATGACAATCGGCGCGACACATTCGTGGGAAAAATTCGAGTTGTCACTCCACCCTACATATAATTGCATTATTTCAGCACGCAATCGCTCATACGTACGGCCAAATATCCCTGTTATACTACCCTTGCAACAAAAACGAAATGAGAATTATAAGGACTAAGGTTGCAACTGCAAGAGAACAAAGTGCGATGCTGTTGCTGCTTGTCGGAATATGTGTGTACGTGTGCGATGCTGTTGCTGCTTCCTTGTATGGAATATGTGTGTACGTGTGTGGTATAAATAAAATTCAAATACGGAAAAAAAACGAGTTGTAGGAAAAATATTTGATTTATCCACGTAAATATTTAAATAAAATTGATACTCAGGCGTGGATAATGTTAATATGCATTATTTCCCTTCGTGTAGTGATGCAGAATTTTATCTTCTTTCATCGGGTACCTAACATCACTATGTAACTTGAACGTTTTTCTTTTCCAATTAATCGTCACTTTTGGCATAAAATACCCCATTGTGCATTGGTCATGGTAATTTTTACCAAAAAATTATGTTTTCTGACGAAAGTCATTCATGGTATGGCACCACTACATTTAAAGCTTTTGTGTTGTTTCTGTGTTTGTCTTTAGTATCTGATTTGTTGTTGCGTTTTGTGTTGCTACATAAGCCCTTGCTCTCAATTCTTACGCTCAACGCTCCCAGAGCGCTCTCTGCCCATAGCTGTGCATCACGGTTACTCTAAAAAGCAAAATGTCGCATTTGTGAATTCGAACACCTGGGAGTGATCCAAGAGGCATACACTCACAACCAATAACTTTTTGGGGCGAATTGTGGGCCGGAGGTGTAATTGAGCAGAACATTTTTCGAAAATAACGACAGAAGAGCTGAACAGAAGAACCGCCTCATGTAACGTATATGCATTGTAGCAAAAATCATATGCAAAAAAAAAACAAAGGAAAAGCAAAA
>OX030952.1:101378933-101633933 GCA_943735915.1 Pherbina coryleti
AAATCAAAATAAAAATCAAAATCAAAAAGCAAAAACAAAAGCAAAACCAAAATCAAAAATCAAAAATCAAAATCAAAATCAAAATCAAAATCAAAATCAAAATCAAAATCAAAATCAAAATCAAAATCAAAATTAAAATCAAAATCAAAATCAAAATCAAAATCAAAATCAAAATCAAAATCAAAATCAAAATCAAAATCAAAATCAAAATAAAAATCAAAATAAAAATCAAATTCAAAATCAAAATCAATATCAAAATCAAAAGCAAAGCAAAAACAAAAGAAAAAGCAAAACCGAAAGAAAAAGCAAAAGCAACAATACCAACAACAACAACAACAAAATACCATAAATACACATTTTCAAAGTTGGAAAGCGATGCGGACGAGGTTTAAGTCAAGAATTTGGTCATGGATTAAAACAAGAGTTTGAACATGAAGTAGGATAATTAATTGGAGAAATAAAAAAATAACGTAGGAATGAGTATAAGTTTCGGAAAGGATAAAGAAAAACTGTCACGTCAAAACCTACGAGTATGTCCATGGCTCAGCAAACTTTCTTTTTTTATTAATTTATTACCTCTACTCTCTACTAAAAGGAAACATCGAGTTATTGTGTGGAAGTTACCTAGGTGCATAATTTCGTACTTTAGAGACACCAATTGGCCACCAAGATCTTGCTATTTAGCGCTGATCAGTGGTTTAATCCCATACAAAGTTTGGAAAAAAATAGAAGGAGTCGTCGTAGAGCAATAAAATTTGGTACATAAATTAGAATTACCTCTATTAAAAAAAAAATAAAATAAATAACTGGCCATTTCAGCCCTTGAAAGGACTTTGACCTAGCTTCTTATGATCAATTGTGTTGTACGTGTTATTAAGTTTGTACACAATTGACCGAGAAATGGACCTACATGCTTAACGCCGACTCCGAACGGCGATGAACGGAATGTTCTTATTCTCAAGAAGCTTTACATGGCATTTTGATTACTCTCTGAGGTTTGCCATTGTCTGCAGAGAGGTGGCGGCCGTACAGAAAAATTATTTTAATTCAAATAATTTTCTGTCGCTGCTGGGGTTCGAACCTGGGTCTCCAAAGTTCGTTGACATAGCGGCCACGCACTTTAACCAACTACGCCACGGACGCCACGGAATTACCTCTATTAGAAGTTGTTAAAAAAAATTTTCAAATCTGCCCACAAACACGCCTACCTCTCATATAACACGAAATTTTAAAACGCAATATATTTTTTCGTATTGAAGTTATATCAAAACAACTCACTCAAGGATCTGAAATATATATGTAGATTAAAAAAAAATTGCCACGCCCACCTCCCATACTTTTTATAAAATATTTGCATAGCATTAAGATGGAGTAGTCGTAAATAAAATTTGATATATGCATAAGTTGAAATTAGCTATAAAAGAGCACTTATAAAAAATTTTGCAAATCCGCCTACAAACACGCCTATCTCCCATATAACACAAAAATTTAAAACGATATTTTTCTTTTTATTGAAGCTATAACAAAACACATGGTAAAATACCTGGTTCTATACCTGGCGAGTACACAATTTTTTTTTTAATTTTTTAATTAAAGAAATACATTTTTTTCTCGTTATATAACATTTAGGAATTTTCTTTATAATTAAAATAAGAAAAAAAAAGAAGAAAACAAAAATAATACATATTCTTTATGACAATGTGTGCAGTACGCATGGGTATAAATATGCATTCACTCTTATGTTCGTTAAACCCATGTTAGCAGCTAGTAGCAGCCAATTTTTTTGACGTAGAATACGTCATTCTCGGAGGTAAGTAGGGTGGTTGATAGTGATCAGGTGTCGGTATTTAGGTCACAATTTGAGCTTTTGGTGTGCCTAAAGTACTGATCGTACAATGTTGATGTTATCACTTGTTGGTCTGCTTGATCCTTACTTGGAGAAAAATTCATGTTTGAACTCTCTAACTTATATAAATTTTACACAATTAGATGAAATATAAAGCAAACATTTGATGTTTTTGTTTGCTCAAGTTTGCTACCTATTTATCGACAGTTTCCGGTTTTATCGACAAAACCATAAAATTTGTATGGTGGACCCCCTAAGGAGTGGTCGGAGGGATTAGGTATCAAAGGCAAAAATGTTCCGTTTGCAAAAGTAATGTAATTCGGTCATACATATTAACCCTCTCCGGCACTCTCTTAAAGGTCATATGCTCAGGTGTATGGAATAAATATACAAAAACCATAAAATTTGTATGGGAGCTCCCCTAAGGAGTGGTCGGATTGAATAGGTATCAAAGGCAAAAATGTTCCTTTTGCAAAAGTAATGAGGGTCGGTGATACATATTAACCCTCTCCGGCACTCTCTTAAAGGTCATATGATCAGGTGTATGGAATAAATATTTTGCTAAATATTTTTTAAAAAATATGTCATCAAAAGCGAATTGAATAATTAGACGTCTTGTGTTACGACATAGTCGAAACTACTGTATCTTTTTTTAAGTGCTAACTAACAGTTTAAGGTTTTTATAGTTAGAAACCGTCGATAAGTTATCGACCTTAGTTCTGGTCCACCAAACTTTGGAATCTGGGGAAAAAACATGGTCTTAATAAAACTATTAAAAAAAACACAATAATAAAAAAAATATATATGTCAATAAAAAAATGTATTTTAGATACATCACAATACATATGTCGGAGCAGTTCCTACCGGAATCCGGCTTAAAATCATGGCTGTTTTTGAGAAGAAAAATTTTGCCGACATTCACTGCTCGTCCACAGAAATTGAGAAGACTTATCTTAGATTTTTTTTTTAAATATGTTATTGAAACATTTCTAAACTTAAATTAAAAAAAAACGAACAAAAATTACAACATGAAAAAAATGATTTAATTCGACTTTGAAGCCACTGCGCTCCGTTAGTTTTTCTATATTTGTGTTATATTTAGAGTAAAGTCTATGCTAGCCATACGCTAGCCATACAATCATGCGAAAGAGTTATTGAAAATTACGAAAAAAAGGATTAAGGCAAGCTAAGTCGAGCCGGCCATTTGAAAGATGTTATAATCCATACAAAATATCTTTGTGTTGACTTTGTAATCCAATAAAAATGTAAGAGACAGCCAAGCAATTCTTCATTTAATTCAAAAAACCAAGTCGTATACGTTTTTTTGGTACCCCATTTACTGAGTTTGCTACATATATTTCGGGAATATATATAGAGACCAAGTATTTATTCAATTTTTGCTAAGATGCGACTTAATACAAGTAGAAAAATAAGAAATGTACCGTGAAATAAGGAATAAAAACGAGTTCCGAAGAATAATTCTTAATCAGGACAATGCGAGCTACACATCAGCTCCCACAAAAGCGTTGTGAGCACTCAAACAATCGAATTAATGAGTTATAAAATTGTGGCATATTTTAATAAGTTTATTTCTTTTATAATTCTTAAAAAACATATTTTTTAAGAATTATATTGTGAGCTTAATGCCAAATAATTCATGAAGCAACAGGTTGCTACAACAACAAAGTTCTTTGCAGAACTTAAACCAAGCTGACTAGACCATGGTTTCGTCGGACGCTACTCCGACTCATCAGTAGTCTCAGTGGTTCTAGCAGTCCACTAACTTTGACAAGCTAATAGGCGCAAGATCAATAAAACCAAAGAGGAATTATAGAAGCGCTATACTTTGTCAAAGCAATGTTTTTCTACTCTTTTGCTAGTCGCAAAATTTCAAAAAGTTGACTGCATTGATTCTGCAAAGATTTTTTGTTGTTGCGCTTTTTTGTTTACTTCTTCTTTTTTACTTCTTTTTTACTTCTACTGATGAGTCGGAGTAGCGTCCGACGAAACCATGGTCTAGTCAGCTTGGTTTAAGTTCTGCAAAGAATATGTAGCAACCCTCGTTGCTTATATAAACACTTCTTTGCAGCTTAATTCCGAAATTTCAAGATTTTAGATTATTTTTTTGTGGATTTTTTAGAGATATTAACATTTTGAGGACGACACATTGTTAGAGAGGTAAGTGTTGGACATAGCTAAACCAATTTAGGTTAAAAAAATATTTATCATCAAAAATGGATTTTTTAATAATCTCCATAGAGATCATTGCTCTCTATCCATGGATCAAAAATCTCCATAGAGTTTTATTGTATGCGTCTGAAGCAATTTTCAAAGCAGTTTTCCATCCCGAATCAGGCAACCCCAAAAAACCTGTTCAAACGATAAAATAATTAATCGTCTGGAGCCACTTTTAAAAATTCTTAAAAAAAATTTTTTACGAAAAATGGGCCCAGGTTAGTGCTTTATCACCAAAACTCAAAACGGTGTGTTGAGTAAGACACGCTTATAATCATTTAAAAACGTCGCACTAAAAATTTTACAGATTAAACTCCATTCGGATACGAATTTTTAAAGTCTCTGTTAGTAGCACGAAAAGCTCTTGAAAGACAAATTGTTCCCAGCACGCATACCATCCAACAATACAATACTTAGATCAGAGTTTATTATCTTAACTGGTGTTGCTATATCTTAAATACTCCTTAAGTAGCAACCCACGTAGAAGGATGCTAAATTCTTACAACTTCTTATATGTCAGACCAACGCTTATTAGGAACTTAGTACCTATGCTTGTGAGGTCTCAGTCTCTTAGATTCGAATGTATGGGAAAACTTAAATGTATATTTTACGAGCCATTAAAGTAAAGTTTAATTTTAAACCCGCTCAACAAACGCTTCGAACTAACATAACTTAGTCAATTATTGACGTAAAATTCTATAACTACCACTTCACGGGGCATATAGATAACATAAATCTCATAAAATATAGTCACGTATGATTTTTTAGAAAAAATAACTCCCAGAAATTTTGAAAAATCTAAGCCTCCAACAAGTTTCGGTATTAATTGTTAATATTATCGCATTATCGATAACGCGTTGTATGCTGTCGAAAAAAAGAGGAAATCAGCAACCAAAATGGAAAAGAGGCAAACACAGACACAGAACCCCAAATCCACTAATATAGGAAGCCAGCAAAAATAAATGAACTGCATAAAAATTACTCCGCCAGAGCTTAGTTGGTGTTCATTCAGCCACAGTGGCCACCACCAGTGATAGTCGGCTGTTCAGCAGGAAGCCAGCTGGGATGGAACCTCATCAAATTGGCGATAACATCGAGTGGATTCCATGGATTTCGTATAATTTTCGCATTTGTTGCAAATGAATGCGTTGCTGCAATAATGCGACGCTGGATGGACTGAAAAAATAAACATTCAAACACACACACACACATACGCTCAAACACACAACAACAACATAACTTGAATGAGTTTCAGTTTCCCAAAGAATTAAAAAAAAAAGAACAAGTAGGAAAAAAAGGTCAATTCCACAGACAGGCAACACACTGTTCGACTGAAATTGAAACAGACACAGAAACTGCACAACAATTTGTTGTCGTGATTAATGGAGTTGAATAATAAATTTAATTATTTTGATTACCTTTCGTGATGCCACATTAAGCGGATAGCAACAACACCAAGTTGACCAATACAACGACTCCACGCAGTGCGTAGCAATGTAATGCATGAATGAGCAGCGGTAATTTTTCTTCCTTTGTGGCGTAAAGTAGCTGTGGAGGAGGTGTGTCGTCGACATGGTAACAATCTTAAGAGTCAATAAGTAGCTTCGTGTAAATCCTCCGCATTGACACAGCGTTGGTGTCCAAGGGGACCGATCTACATGAATGCTTGTCAATGTATTGTTGTCAGTGTTTGTGGACACAGGCATGCATAAAGCTTGTTTCCTGCTTGAATGCTTGCAGCTTACACACGTCTAGGCTGATAATAATTTTAAATGTTCTTCGTTCAATTGTAGCTTATATTGAGCGGAGTGCGCATGAGTTACTTTTATTAAATTTTATTTTATTTACTTATATTTTTTTTTGTGTATTTTACAGCTAACTTCAAAGTTTGTCACTCTGATGCTGATTTAGTTCAGCGCTGACCCAATAGGAAATAGGATTTTCTGAACATCAATATGTGATTCAAGACACAAGTTATACGATATAAGATACAAGATACAAGATACAATATATGTACAAGATACAAGATACAAGATACAAAATACAAGATACAAAATACAAGATACAAGATACAAGATACATGATACAAGATACAAGCTAAAAGATACGAGTTAAAAGATACAAGATTCAAGATATAAGATATAAGATACAAGAAACAAGATACAAGATTAAAGAAAAAAATACAAAATACAAGATACGAGATACAAGATATGAGATAAAAGTAACAATATAACAAATAATATAAAAGATAAGAGACACAAGTTGCAAGATACAAGTTACAAGATACAAGATGCAAGATACAAGATACAAGATACAAGATACAAGATACAAGATACAAGATACAAGATACAAGATACAAGATACAAGATACAAGATACAAGATACAAGATACAAGATACAAGACACAAGATACAAGATACAAGATACAAGACACAAGACACAAGATACAAGATATAAGATATAATATACAAGGTACGGGATACAAGATACAAGATAAAAGATACAAGATGCAAGATACAATATACATGATGCAAAATACAAGATACAAGATACAGGATACAAGATTCAAGATACAATACACAAGATACAAGATACAAGATACAAGATACAAGATACAAGATACAAGATACAGGATATAAGATACAAGAAACAAGATATAGAAACAAGATACAAGGTATAAGATACAAGATACAAGATACAAGATACAAGATACAAGAAACACGATACAAGTTACAAGATACAAGATACGAGATACAAGATACAATATACAAGATACAAGATAAAAGATACCAGATACAAGATACAAAATACAGGATAAAAGTTTAAAGATAACATCTAATATAAAAGATAAAAGATGCAAGATAAAAGATTAAAAAAAAAAATACAAGCTACAAGATACGAGATACAAGATACAAGATACAAGATACAAGTTACAAGATACAAGATACAAGATACATGATACAAGATACAAGATACAAAATATAGGATAAAAGTTTAAAGATAACATCTAATATAAAAGATAAAAGATGCAAGATAAAAGATTAAAAAAAAAATACAAGCTACAAGATACGAGATACAAGATACAAGATACAAGATACAAGTTACAAGATACAAGATACAAGATACAAGATACAAGATACAAGATACCAGATACAAGATACAAAATATAGGATAAAAGTTTAAAGATAACATCTAATATAAAAGATAAAAGATGCAAGATAAAAGATTAAAAAAAAAATACAAGCTACAAGATACGAGATACAAGATACAAGATACAAGATACAAGTTACAAGATACAAGATACAAGATACAAGATACAAGATACAAGATACAAGATACAAGATACAAGATACAAGATACAAGATACAAGATTCAAGATACAAGATACAAGATACAAAATATAGGATAAAAGTTTAAAGATAACATCTAATATAAAAGATAAAAGATGCAAGATAAAAGATTAAAGAAAAAAATACAAGGTACAAGATACGAGATGCAAGATACAAGATACAAGATACAAGATACAAGATACAAAATAAAAGATACAATTGAATCAACTCCAAAACTGTTTTTTCAGTGTCAAGATAGTTTTTTTCTTTTTTCTTTTTTCCTGCATCAAAAAAATTTTTTTGTAAAAACGTGGAGTTATCCGGTTGTTAAACGGCGTGCTTCAATTTAAAATTCAAATTTTCCATATTTTAAAAAATTATTTCTGATACTCATTTGTTTAATTCTATGGAACTAAATTGAGAAATTTTAAGATAAAAACTTAAACTTTAACATGAGCTCATGCTGTGAGTACGTTCAAATTTCCAAGGTTTTTCAATATGTCTACAGTTTCCAATTCGTTAAGAATTTATCTGACGATCTATTTTGGACAAAAAATTTTGTGTAATTTGAGAATCAATTTTTTTTAACTTATGACCGCTGAAAATGTAAACATGTGACATCAACAGTCTTAATGTTCTCCGAAAAATGCGTATTAAAAAAAAAAAAACAAAAGAAGACGTTCGACCATTAACCTCTGGTCGAGGACCTACCAGACACCAATGCAAGCTAGTGTCGGCCAACAAAAGTTCAACAACCAGCAGAAATTGAAGCCACGGAACAAATATTTTAATAAGCTTTGTTGGCTAATATCGAGATTATATGAAGAAAAAAAAAAAAAACAACCATCAGGTCTGCAAAACCGCATAAGCTAAAAAAAAAAAATTTAAGCAAAGCCCAAAGGCATAAAAATTAAATTTAAGTGAAAAAATCCCAAGAAAAATATTAAGGCGTGCCCAGAGATGTGTTTGGCATGGAATCCTGTTTACGCAGCTTAAGTTGCTAGCGGTGTCACGACACGTCGCGACTCTTAATTTTTTGATTTTTTTTTTTTTTTTTCTAATGAAATCGAAAGTGAATGCAGACACCAGAAGCGGCAGCAGCAGCAGCCTGCAGCTTTAGGCGTTTTACTGCTCGAGTGCGACAACCTGTTTTGGAACTTCATTCAGTGTGCGTCTGCATAATGTGCCGCACGTGTTGGGGAAACACGAAGCATTGGTACTTGTCACATTTGCAGCAAATAAAAAGAAGCATAAACATATACATAATTTATTAAGATTTAAATGAGCAAAAAATGCGGAATGTCTAAGAAGCGAGAACTGCGTAAAATTTTTAATGTTATTTATTATTTTTAAATTTTGGGCTCCATTCATACTTACACGCTACCAAAAGGATTAATCATGAAGTAAACGTCGTTCATATAAATTCTGGCAATAATAGGTATAAAGTTGGTATCACAAGGTCGTATGACTTTGTCCACCTTTCATTTTTGCTTTCAATCTCTCAAAATTCCATTTATCCTTTCTCAGTGCATAACTCAATGAATGGCTTCTTAATTTTTGGTGAAGTACGCATAACGAAGCTTCAATCTATTGATGGCATAAATAAAATAATGTTGCATAGTTACTGAACTCGGCGGCTCAAAAGATTGCAATCAATAGTTTTCCTTATTCATGACCTGTTGAGGTGTAACCTATTAATGGTTTTTCATTTTCACTCAAACTTTATTGAAATTTCATATCACGGCTAATGTACAACGACACAC
This sequence comes from Pherbina coryleti, assembly GCA_943735915.1. Taxonomy (NCBI): domain Eukaryota; kingdom Metazoa; phylum Arthropoda; class Insecta; order Diptera; family Sciomyzidae; genus Pherbina; species Pherbina coryleti. The sequence continues at coordinate 101,388,107 of OX030952.1, forward strand.
CCATTTATTTAGCCAACGATTGTTTTGATGATCGCTGTCGAATAGTACAAAAGTTTAGCCACAATGGAAACAATACAAATAAAAGAACAATGCTTGTTTTCAAGTCAACACCATTTAGCTGCAGCTGAGAAAAAGCTTGTTGAAATATCAACAATAAGTGTGAACTCCACAATTGTTGCTCGCTGTTTTCAAGCTAATAAATTCTATAAATGGCCTAATAGACAGCCAAATGAAATTGAAAACCGTATGATTAAGTTCAGCTGCACACTCAGACACACTGGCTGATCGGAGGCTAAATGCCATTTAAAGTGTGCTATTTTGCATAATTAAGACGCCGATGAAGCATGCAATTTTTTAAATATTTTCTGTTTTAGTTTGAACATTTTGCGTTATTCTTGTTAAATGATTTACCAAAAGCTGCAGACAAAGCTGAAAAATAAATAGGTAACAATGGTGCATAGTGTAGCTTTGCGGTAAGAAGTTAGATTTTGACTTCATTAAGTAACGCACGATTATTTATGGCGCTACAAAAAAATGCACACTCACACAACCCAAGCACTTCGAGATTTACGACCAAAAATTATGAAAAAAGATATTAAATAAAAGAGAAGGATATGGGCTTCAACTTAAATATGCTAGATAATATTTGAAAAATACAATAAACAAGACATAATGTAAAATACAGGATACAAAAAACAAGATACAATAAACAAGACACAAGATACAAGATACAAAATACAATATACAAGATACAAGATACAAGATACAAGATACAAGATACAAGATACAAGATACAAGATACAAGATACAAGATACAAGATACAAGATACAAGATACAAGATACAAGATACAAGATACAAGATACAAGATACAAGATACAAGATACAAGATAAAAGATACAAGATACAAGATACAAGATACAAGATACAAGATACAAGATACAAGATACAAGATACAAGATACAAGATACAAGAAACAAGATACAAGATACAAGATACAAGATACAAGATACAAGATACAAGATACAAGATACAAGATACAAGATACAAGATACAAGATACGAGATACAAGATACAAGATACAAGATACAAGATACAAGATACAAGTTACAAGACACAAGATACAAGATACAAGATACAAGATACAAGATACAAGATACAAGATACAAGATACAAGATACAAGTTACAAGACACAAGATACAAGATACAAGATACAAGATACAAGATACAAGATACAAGTTACAAGACACAAGATGCAAGATAAAAGATCAAATATACAAGATATAAGATACAAGATACTAAAAACAAGACATAAGATACAAGATACAAGATACAAGATACAAGATACAAGATACAAGATACAAGATACAAAATACAAGATACAAGATACAAGATGCAAAATAAGAGATACAAGATATAAGATACAAGATACAAGATACAAGATACAAGATATAAGATACAAGAAACAAGATACAAGATAAAAGATACAAGATACAAGATACAAGATACAAGATACAAGATACAAGATACAAGATATAAGATACAAGATACAAGATACAAGATACAAGATACAAGATACAAGATACAAGAAACAAGATACAAGATACAAGATACAAGATACAAGATACAAGATACAAGATACAAGATACAAGATACAAGATACAAGAAACAAGATACAAGATACAAGATACGAGATACAAGATACAAGATACAAGATACAAGATACAAGATACAAGATACAAGAAACAAGATACAAGATACAAGATACAAGAAACAAGATACAAGATACAAGATACAAGATACAAGATACAAGATACAAGATACAAGAAACAAGATACAAGATACAAGATACAAGATACAAGATACAAGATACAAGATACAAGATACAAGATACAAGATACAAGATACAAGATACAAGATACAAGATACAAGATACAAGATACAAGATACAAGATACAAGATACAAGATACAAGATACAAGAAACAAGATACAAGATACAAGATACAAGATACAAGATACAAGATACAAGATACAAGATACAAGATACAAGATACAAGATACAAGATACAAGATACAAGATACAAGATACAAGAAACAAGATACAAGATACAAGATACAAGATACAAGATACAAGATACAAGATACAAGATACAAGATACAAGATACAAGTTACAAGACACAAGATACAAGATACAAGATACAAGATACAAGATACAAGTTACAAGACACAAGATGCAAGATAAAAGATCAAATATACAAGATATAAGATACAAGATACTAAAAACAAGACATAAGATACAAGATACAAGATACAAGATACAAGATACAAGATACAAAATACAAGATACAAGATACAAGATACAAGATACAAGATGCAAAATAAGAGATACAAGATATAAGATACAAGATACAAGATACAAGATATAAGATACAAGAAACAAGATACAAGATACAAGATACAAGATACAAGATTCAAGATACAAGATACAAGATACAAGATACAAGATACAAGATACAAGATACAAGATACAAGATACAAGATACAAGATACAAGATACAAGATACAAGATACAAGATACAAGAAAAAAGATACAAGATACAAGATACAAGATACAAGATACAAGATACAAGATACAAGATACAAGATACAAGAAACAAGATACAAGATACAAGATACAAGATACAAGATACAAGAAACAAGATACAAGATACAAGATACAAGATACAAGATACAAGATACAAGATACAAGATACAAGATACAAGAAACAAGATACAAGATACAAGATACAAGATACAAGACACAAGATACAAGATACAAGATACAAGATACAAGATACAAGATACAAGATACAAGATACAAGATACAAGATACAAGATACAAGATACAAGATACAAGATTCAAGATACAAGATACAAGATACAAGTTACAAGATACAAGATACAAGATACAAGATACAAGATACAAGATACAAGATACAAGATACAAGATACAAGATACAAGATACAAGATACAAGATACAAGATACAAGATACAAGATACAAGATACAAGATACAAGATACAAGATACAAGAAACAAGATACAAGATACAAGATACAAGATACAAGATACAAGATACAAGATACAAGATACAAGATACAAGATACAAGATACAAGATACAAGATACAAGAAACAAGATACAAGATACAAGATACAAGATACAAGATACAAGATACAAGATACAAGATACAAGATACAAGATACAAGATACAAGATACAAGATACAAGATACAAGATACAAGATACAAGATACAAGATACAAGATACAAGATACAAGATAAAAGATACAAGATACAAGAAACAAGATACAAGATACAAGATACAAGATACAAGATACAAGATACAAGATACAAGATACAAGATACAAGATACAAGATACGAGATACAAGATACAAGATACAAGATACAAGATACAAGATACAAGATACAAGTTACAAGACACAAGATGCAAGATAAAAGATCAAATATACAAGATATAAGTTACATGATACAAAATACAAGATACAAGATACAAAATACAAGATGCAAAATAAGAGATACAAGATATAAGATACAAGATACAAGATGCAAAATAAAAGATACAAGATACAAGATACAAGATACAAGATACAAGATACAAGATACAAGATACAAGATACAAAATACAAGATACAAGATACAAGATACAATATACAAGATACAAGATACAAATTACAAGATACAAGATATAAGATACAAGATACAAGATACAAGATACAAGCTACAAGATACAAGATACAAGTTACAAGACACAAGATGCAAGATAAAAGATCAAATATACAAGATATAAGATACAAGATACTAAAAACAAGACATAAGATACAAGATACAAGATACAAGATATAAGTTACATGATACAAAATACAAGATACAAGATACAAAATACAAGATGCAAAATAAAAGATACAAGATATAAGATACAAGATACAAGATGCAAAATAAAAGATACAAGATACAAGATACAAGATACAAGATACAAGATACAAGATACAAGATACAAGATACAAGATACAAGATACAAGATACAAGATACAAGATACAAGATACAAGATACAAGATACAAGATACAAGATACAAGCTACAAGATACAAGATACAAAATACAAAATACAAGATACAAGATACAAGATACAAGATACAAGATACAAGAAACAAGATACAAGATACAAGATACAAGATACAAGATACAAGTTACAAGACACAAGATGCAAGATAAAAGATCAAATATACAAGATATAAGTTACAAGATACTAAAAACAAGACATAAGATACAAGATACAAGATATAAGTTACATGATACAAAATACAAGATACAAGATATAAAATACAAGATGCAAAATTAAAGATACAAGATATAAGATACAAGATACAAGATTCAAAATAAAAGATACAAGATACAAGATACAAGATACAAGATACAAGATACACGATACAAGATACAAGATACAAGATACAAGATACAAGATACAAGATAAAAGATACAAGATACAAGATAAAAGTTACATGATACAAAATACAAGATACAAGATACAAGATACAAGATACAAGATACAAGATACAAGATACAAGATACAAGATACAAAATACAAGATACAAGATACAAGATACAAAATACAAGATACAAGATACAAGATATAAGATGTAAGCTGCAATAAACAAAATAACTATAAGAAGCAAAATATAAGGTACAAAAGCCTGGATAACAGGTAAATAAGACCCAAAGCTACGGATTTGGAGAATAAAATTTCGTGAGTTACTTGTAATCAAGGCAAGTGTTGACAGGCTCAATTCAAAGAGTAAGCGGTTTGTTTTTATCACAAATATCTCTACCACCGCCACACTACATATTGACAACAAAGTTAAATACGACTATTTCTGCTTATTTCTGCTCATTATGTAGATTTGCATTTACGGTGAAGTTTCCGCTGTAAGTCCAAGTTAAATAACTCACTCACATCATTTAATTATGTAAGTTTTCAGTAAGCGGTTTGGTAGCACCATAAAAGAATCAACTATTACAGCAGTAACAACAACAACAACAACAACAACAGATTTAAAATAAAATTACGAATTCACATAAAGATTCCTAACTTGCCGAAATTCGCTTAAATTGGTTGTCTGTAATGTTTCTCCATTTTACTTGGTTGCAGCAACGTACAAAGCCATCGAAGAAAACTTCAAATAAAAGTAAACTTTTGTGGTGGAACGGCTGCATTTTTTTTAAAAGCATACGAAATTGAGCAATATGTCGATCAACTTAAATAGATAGATACTGAGATACACCGCTGATGTCTGGATTGATGTTTAGAAATTAAGGCGATATGCATAGGACTTGTTTCGGGCTGAATTTGATAGTAATTAGTTTGTATTTACGGTTTATTAAAATATAACCTTCATTTAACGTAATTATAGGGTCAGTCCATATCAAGTGGTCCAGCACTTGTTGCTCGACCATTTTAAAAAACGTTTATATTTTTATTGAAATTTGTTCAATGTATTGTGATATCAGAATCGCATTGAAAATAATGCCATCAACTGTACTTTCAAAATGGCGGCCATATTTGCCTTGCTACCTGTAGAGATTTATGCGTTTGTAAGCGTTTGCGGTTACTTTAATTTCTCAGCTCCTGTTAAACATAGAGTGATGAATTAGAAACCATGACATTAAGCACACTTTAAACTTCAATCTCACATACAAGAAGTGATAATTAAATAATTTCTTCATATTAAAAAAAATGGTGAAACTTTTTTGTTAAAATCCTTATATTTTGCAACTTTAAGAATTTTTGTTTTATAGAAAGCAATTACTTGTCGACATATTTTTTCTTTTGTAAAGTACATCTTAGCAAGTAGTTTAAATATACTTTTTTTCACTTTCTGACTTACCAAGTTTTTTTTTAACAGCCTCTTAAAAATGGAAATTTTGAGAATTTAACTAATTTTGGGGTCAAATATCTCTGGTGGGCACAAGTTTAAAAATCTTAAATTTATTCACAATAAAGTACATAGTAATATCTTACTTCAGTTAAAACTCTGAGTTTGGTATTCGCTTTGTTTGGAAGATACAGCCCTTCAAACTTAATGATATTTCACCTTATATAATATGTGTTTTTGAAAATATTCTTGAGATTTTTTCTAATACAAGCTTTAATATTTCGTTTGGAATGTAACTAAACATAAATATTGAAACATTGAATATAATTTCGTGAATATAACCTCAAATAACTAACCATTTTCGGACTTTACACTCTTTCTTTTATAATGATGAACACAAGTTTTATGACCTTGTAGATTTATTGTTTACTTTTTTATTTTCTCATATATATAAGTATTCTTTAACATTAATAAAAAACTTTAAAGCAAATTGAACATCAACTGAAAAAATTTGAAAAGGAAAATATTTATGTTAACACGTAAAATATTTTAAATAATATCTTTTTTAACCTACCTATTTAGCTTTGAGTTGGTCGAGCAACCAACTTTCGTTTTTTTGGACCACTTGATTTGGATTGACTCTATACCGATTTTCGTTTTTGTCATTAACATAATAGTTGACATATCATCCGAAGAGTTTTCCGAAAAAAAAAATCTTTTGGAACGCATTTATTTAGGTATCTCACCTTTTTGAGGTCAATCCTAAATATACTGAAATCTTTTCTCTTATTTTTTTTTTTTTTTTGTTTTTTGTAAACTATTCTAATGTGAATTTTTGTTCTCAACATTTATTGACGTTTACTATAGTAGCTTTAAAACTTTCCAGACATTTTAAAAATCATTTAATGAAACAAATGTGGAAACTTTGATATAACGACAACTGTCACTTTCAAAATAAATAGCAGTTTAATTAACTTAGTTCTGAGAAAAACTGCATAAAAACTTGTTACCAGCAATTTTATTTATTTTAAAAATATTTTTTTAACGTTGAGCGAAAATAACAAATATGTAAGTAATTTTTACTGTGGCGTCCATGGCGTAGTTGGTTAAAGAGCGTGGCCGCTATGTCAACGAACTTGGAGACCCAGGTTCGAACCCCAGCAACGACAGAAAATTATTTGCTAATTTTTCTGTACTGCCGCCACCTCTCTGCAGACAATGGCAAACCTCAGAGAGTAATTAAAATGCCATGTAAAGCTTCTTGAGAACAAGAACATTCCGTTCATCGCCGTTCGGAATCGGCGTTAAACCTGTAGGTCCGGTTCTCGGTCAATTGTGTACAAACTTAATAACACGCACAACACAATTGATCATAAGAAGCTAAGTCAAAGTCCTTTCAAGGACTGAAATGATCAGTTAAAAAAAAAAAAGTAATTTTTCTAAAAATGTTGATATTAAAAATGGTTTCCAAATGATTTTGACTTATGGAATGATACGCACCATTGTTGCAGACATTTTGAATCATATACAAGGTGGCGCAAAAATTAATTCCGATGTTTTTTGGCTGTAATTTAAAAAAAAATGAAAAAATTTGATTCTTCTTGTGGATTATTTTTATTTGGTCTTTTAATTTTTTTTACATCAAGTCGAGAATATGATGTCATGTAAATGGCCGCCGCCACAGTTGATTGTCTTTTGAGCCCTTTTTATGGCATTTTCCATCACTTTGGCCAAAACTTCCGGCGATAGGTCCTCACATTCTTGACGGATATTGTCTTTAAGAGCTGCAAGAGTTTGAGGCTTGTTGACATAAACCCGCGACTTCAAAAAGACTTCACAAAATTAAGTCTGGAGCGGTCAAATCAGGCGATCTTGCTGGGCAGTGCAAATCGCCAAATCGGGAGATTAGGCGCCCGGGAAATGCATCCTTCAGCATACCGGTTGTGGCACGTGCAGTGTGTGCCGTTGCACCGTCCTGTTGGAACCACATATTTTCCAATCCCAATTCATCAAGTTGCGGCAAAAAGAACTCGTTGATCATTGCTCTGTAGCGCTCACCATTCACAGTAACCGTTTGGCCCGCGACGTCTTCGAAGAAAAAAGGTCCGATGACTCCTCCAGCGAAAACAGCACACCATACAGTGACTTTGAGCGGGTGTAATGGCTCTTCGTGGGTTACACGCGGATTTTCAGTGCCCCAGAAGCGTAAATTTTGCTTATTTACGTACCCGCTAAGATAGAAATGGGCCTCATCACTCATGATTATTTTTGATGAAAAATCATCTTCCTCTTGGTGGTGATTAAGGATGGCGTTCTGGAACAGTGTAGCGTAACATTGTTTATTAACGTGTATTTCGCATGTGTTTACTAGACAAATGTCAAAACAGAACTGACATTAGGGGCCCATCGCAAAATTTATAGCATTTTCTGATAGGAGGATTACTTTTGAGCCACCTTGTACATTCAAAATACAAGTGCTAAGAAAAAAATCTTCCTTCCCAAAATCCTTTTTTGATTTCGTGTATTTTCTGTATGCTTGTGCATACAGAGTCAATCTACTCTAGTGTCCACTTACTATGTAATGTACATGGCATCAGTGTTTTGGTGGACATACACCTCGCAATGTAACAGAGAATTGTATAAAAGTGCTGGACATTAATGGCATAATTTTATAAATCCCTGCACATCACTTCATGCTGCGTTGTTGAAATTCGCAATTTGTAAAACGCAGCACTTCACGCCGTTATCTTAAGCGTTGACTAACGAAATAGCGTAGTGAAAACAGTACAAATTTTGCATTTTATAAAACTTGAATTTCGTTCAATTGAACTGTCAATTTCATCACTTGCTCTTGAGCTGTCGTTAGATTGAACTGGCATTGAAAAGGTAATAACTTTTTTTTCACTCATATATATTTTTAAATGTTTAAATATATCATTTAAATATAGGTTAAAGACAGAAACAACGAACCAATAATTCAAAATGTTACTAAAAGACAAAAAAAAATTACCGCAGGTAGCAATGGTACGCCAGTGTTTGGCGTTTATATTAAAATTTCAATTTAATGATGAATGAAGAGAGCAGCTGATATGGTTGCCAACAAGTCAGAATTTGGTGAAACATAAATTTTTCAAAGATTTGCAATAATGATGCTAATTTTATTTTACAAATGACAAATCTAAACTGTTGTTTACTGAGAGTTCACCGTGGTAACGTAAGATAGCTAAACAATACTATCCTATACTATACTATACTATAATATACTATACTATATTATACTATACCAGGCGCGGATCCAGGGGGGGTTTTGGGGGTTCAAACCCCCCCCCGAAATTCTATAAGAACCTGTATTTAAATGTGATGTACTGATGTTTATTATGTGGGCTAAGAGTACCAAAAAGAAAAAAAATTGGTTTTAATAATTTACTTTAAATATTCACACCCCTATGCTGTAAACGTTTGTAGCTGTTTCTACACGTATTGCTAAAATACTGAATTCTGTTCCAGTTTTTGATTGTTTTTGCGATATTGAGCTTTCAAATCAAAATGCATATCGAGCACTTCGTGATTTTTTCGGTCAATTTAATCGTCCAAATGTGCGTACAATCGGAAAAATCGTGCAAAAATTTGAACAAACCAGGTCTGTTGGAGATGTGAAAACACCAGTGCATGCTCGTACTGCAGCAAATATTGCTGCTGTTCACGATAGTGTGGCTGAAGAGCCGTTCACCTCAACTCGTCGTCGTGCCCAACAATTGCACCTCTCACGTTCATCGTTGATGAACATTATGCATAAAGACTTGCATTTACACGGTCAGAATGGTGGCAAGAAATGGCAACAGTGGATGATCAATTTTCGAAGAAAATCATCTTCAGTCATGAGGCACATTTTCACCTCAGTGGATTCGTCAATAAGCAGAATTACCGCATTTGGGCGAATGATAATCCAAGAGTGATTGTCGAAAAACTAATGCACCCACAAAGAGTGACTGTTTGGTGCGGTTTATGGGCTGGCGGCATCATTGGGCCGTATTTTTTTCCAAAATGAGGCTGGTCAGGCAGTTACTGTGAATGGTGTTCGGTAGCGTGAGATGATAACGAACTTTTTATGGCCCGAATTGGAAGATATGGATGTGAACGATATGTGGCTTTAACAGAACGGTGCCACTTGCCACACAGCTAACGAAACACTGGCTCTTTTGCGCGACAAATTCAATGGCCGTGTTATCTCACGTGGTGGCGATGTCATTTGGCCACCAATCATGTGATTTGACACCGTTGGACTTCTTTCTTTGGGGTTATTTGAAAGAAAAGGTGTACGTCGATAAGCCAGCAACAATTCAAAAGCTAAAGGATGAGATAATTCGGCGGCGGGGTGCAATAAGGCCAACGGCAATTTTATTTATTCCATTTGAAAAAGAAATTAAGCCAATTTGGCCTTATTTCCCTTTAAAAGGAACCAATATTAAAACGCCATCAAATAATTTTTTTAGTTTTATTTAATGAAAAATTAAAGATATAAATTATTGGAATAATTGTACTTAAGGGCCCATGCTCCTTTTTTCTTTTTTTTCTAAATGTGCATTAGGAGCTCGTAATGCACATGCTGCAAAAAAAGGTCGGTCTCAAATGGTTTAGGAGATAAAAATCGTGAAAGTTTGAAAAATGTACATATTTTGGAATAATTGCACTCTAGGTACACGCTTCTTTTTTTTTTTTGTTTTTTAAATGTGTATGTAACTTCTAAATCTAATTCTGCAAAAAAAAAATAGGTAGGTCTCAAATGGTTTAGGAGATAAAAATCGTGAAAGTCTGAAAAATTTACATATATTTTTATTGAGAAGACTAGGATATCTTATTTTAATAAAAGAAATATATATCCGTTTAAAGCGAAAAATATGATCGTTTAAATGCTAAAGAACATACATCTTTTTGTAAGTGGTCGAGAAAAAAATGTAAAATATAAACGTAATAATTATGAATGAAAATTTATAAAATATGCGCGATTTTTACTAAAATTTTTAATGAAGCTTTAATATTATAAAGAATGAGCGCCGCAGGTTTATAATAAATCGCCGCGATTTTTAATAAAAATTTTTTGCCTGCGGCGCTCATTCCTTATAATATTAAAACTTCTTCACCTTCACTATTGAACTACTACTAATAAATTTTTCGCGTTGATACGAAAACAAGCACATTGAGGTTGACAATGGCAACTGTTCTCTTGCAAATTGAGTACCTACGCTGAGTCCAGTAACTTTTCAAACAACAGACTACAGGGAGCGTACTTTTTATTAAAAATAATTATAAAAAATAATCCTTAGTTTGCAAAAATTATTTTTCGGCCTTATTACCATTTTGCTAAATTTTTTTTAGGCTTTATTTCCTTTTCAAATGGAAATAAAACCAAATTAACAATTTCGGCCTTATTTCTCTTTGAAAAGGAAATAAAGCCAATTCGGCCTTATTGCCGTTGGCCTTATTGCACCCCGCCAATTCGGCACATTAACGGCATAGAACCTCACTTGTGCCTCGGCGTCATCGAAAATTTGGACCATCGGATGGTGGTGTGCCGCCGAGGTCGCGGCGGCCATTTAGCCAATATTTTGTTCCATGCGTAATTGAACCATACCAATATTATCATAATAAAAAGAAACGTCAATAATTTCCTTAATAATTTGTGTTTTATTCAAAATCAACATCGGCCTTCAAAATTTAACTACCATTTACATATATATAACGTACATAAATATTTTTGAAACCCCCCCCGAAATATATTCCTGGAACCGCCCCTGTACTATACTATAGTATGCTATAATATACTAACACAGGCCCGTAGACAAGGGGGGTTTTTAGGGTTAAAACCCCCCCTTATGGTCCAAAAAGTATAAAAAAATAATATAGCGAAATACAGCGAAAACATCAACAAGCTTAAGTATCGAAAAAAGTTCGATACATTCAATTGAACTTTGTCTACGACCAGCAATTTAAGAATTTATTGCGTTAACAGGTGTAACGTGAAAGTGGTGAAATTTTGATTGCGTTTCGTTAGATAAGTTTAAGAGTTTCTATTGTTAATTTTACTGTGCCAAAACTACAAAAATAAGTCTACTTAATTGGCTGCAGAAACCAGAAGCAAAAAAAAAGGCTAGAACGGTGGAAAGTAAGTGCTTGATTCAAATGGTTTTTTTTCCTTTATCAATGCGTTAATGTGTTAAAAAGTTGCCGAATATTTCTGAATGTTTGAAAGCTGTGTTTTGTTTTTGGTAGCGTGTTTGCATTGATTGAATATTAGTCGTGTCTTTGCTGATTGGGTCCTTGAAATGCATGAAAATGATCCGGAATTCCATCGAAAAATCATCTTGACTGATGAGGCCCATTTCCACCTCGGTGGCTACGTCAACAAGCAAAATTGTCGCATCTGGGGCTCGGAAAATCCAAGAGTTATTGTTGAGAAGCCTCTTCATCCTCAACGTGTGACTGTTTGGTGCGGTTTATGGTCCGGCGGGGTCATTGGACCTTACTTTTTCGAAAATGAGGACATAGGGCAGCCACTTTGCGATTTGGTTATGGAAAATTTCATGAAAAGGATATTGTGCTGTAAGCGTGGTCGTGGTGGCCATTTGGCTGATGTTGCTTTTCATTATTAACGGCATACCTTCCTCTTTATTATGAAATAAACATCCGATGCCATTTTTCTTTGAATACCAAAATAACAACTCTTATTGGAAAACCCGATAGAAAACGTTCAAGAAACTTTGGAATCTGAAAAGTCTTCAGAACTTCCTTTGTAACCTGCAGTTGTAGAAAGCTTTAATGTTGGCAGCTATGTGGAAAGCGGTACAAGTACAAGTACAAGTACAAGTTGCGGTATTAATATTTTACATTTAATGCTTATAACTCTAAGTTTGTGTGTATGATTGTAGAAATTTTTCCAGAAATATCATTTGATTCATCGGAACTGCATTCGGCTTCGAGAGTATATCAATGTCCAAATAACGATATTTTCAAGTTGATGAGCAATATTTCCGATTCGAACCGCCTTGAAAGTTTTCAAAGCATTTATGTGCCTTCACCAAATTTTAATTTTCCTGCCAGCGGTTCTCGCAAACTCCGATTTAACACGTTAACTGCCATGAGGCACATACAGTGCGCCTCAGTAAAATGTCCACGTAGGCTCTGAGGCACATCGTATGTGCCTCAGTATTTGATTACACATTATAGCTCATGGTTTAAAATTAGTACCTCGAAATGCAAATCTGTAAACGTAGTTCAATTCCGCATGGCCTGGCATACCTAAAACTATCTTTAGCGCATCATTTTTATACCCCCACGATTAAAAAAAAACCCCTTTACTGGGATTTTAATTTTAAAAACTTTAATTTTGTCATTCCGTTTGTAACGCCCACAAGGAAGCGTGGTAGGTATAGGAAAGTGTATATATTCTTGATCAGCATCATCGCCCAAGTCGATTTAGCTATGTCCATCTGTCCGTCATCCACACTAAATATACAGTAAACGTATACATCAGGCCGTGAGGTGCATATGTTGTGCCTCAATATTATATTTCAAAATTTCACCGAAATAGAAAAAAAAAAATTTTTTCCGATTTGTTCGAAAAAATGGCCTGGAGGACCCGATATTTTTTTTGTATGGTGGTAGTTAAAGTGTTAAGCATTCTTGGTCGAACCGTTGGCATTGGTTGGTTTACTCCAAATTGGAAAATGCAGCTTATTGCAAGTTTTGCGTATTTTTTACTACTGGTTTTGGAGTCGCAGGATCACAACCTCTTGTTAATTTTACCGAATGATAATAAAAACTTTTTAAATAAAATTTTCTAACCTTTCATTGTGGCCTTTACAAAAGTCAGGAAATACAAGAAAATGTCGTTATTCTAATCGTGGTTATTTTTATATAGAATTATAAACCGATATAAGTTTGCAAGTAAATTATTAAAATAATAATATAAGATGCTTAATTATCGTCATTTTAGAAGTTTGTCTTGAAAATTTTATTTTTTTAGCGTCTTTCTGTATTCCAAAATGACAGTGCAACGATAAGCAAGATATATAGCCGAAACACATTGAACTCAACAAACGACAGTTTTGAAATTATAGAACACACGTTTTTTATGTTAAATGGGTGTGCATCCTTAAGCATACGTAGGGATTGCAGTGTCACAGCGGACGCTGTGTTATTAGAATTAACAAAAAAAAAAAAAACTAGTAAGAAATGATCTTCGACTGGGCCGAAGTTAAAATACCCCCACGTCCGAACCGTAGTATATTCAAAGTCTTAAGCCGTCAATAAAATGTTTATTTGTATAAAACATTTTTGTTATACCTACATAGTTTTAACAGAAAATATTCGCTTTCATTTTTTATAAAATCACTTTGTATGGGGGGTGGGTGTGGTTTTCACTCGATTTGGTTGAATTTTATACACAAAGTGCATGTTATATATCAAAGTTAATAAGCAAAATTTCAAGTCCATATATTATTTTTTGTGGAATTTAAAGAGATTTTACCTTTTTGATGAAGTCACTTTGTATGGGAGGTAGGCGTGGTTTTTATCCGATTTGGTTGAATTTCATACTTAGAGTGCACTTTAAATATCGGAGCTCATATGCAAAATTTCAAGTCCATATATTAATTTTTGTGGAATTCTAAGAGATTTTACCGTTTTGATAAAGGCACTTTGTATGGGAGGTAGGCGTGGTTTTCATCCGATTTGGCTCATTTTCGAACTTGACCTTAGTTTTTTAGATAAAAGCTTTAATATTGAATTTCGTGATGATAGCTTGAAAATTACGGCTGTAATCGTGACGACAGACGGACAGACGGACAGACAGACGGACATGGCTAAATCGACTCGGGTGGTGATGCTGATCAAGAATATATATATTTTTCTATACCGACCACGCCTCCTTATGGGCGTTACAAACGGAGTGACAAAATTAATATACCCCCATTTACGTTTTTTAAACGTGGGGGTATAAAAATAAGAAGACTTACCGCCCTATTCTGCGTTTTCTTGATAAGTAATTTATAAATAAAATTTGTAAAGAATTTTATCAAGCGAAAGCTTTTTAGTATTCTACAGCAACCTTGATAAATAAAAAGTTTTCGTAATTCACCAGAGTAGGTGAATTCCTGTTAACAGCTAATTGTTCTCATTAATAGCATAGCACAGAGAACAGGTTTCTGCTTTCATTTTCCTTATGTTCCACAAAAGTGTATTAATTTGTAGAAAATAATTATTATTGTTAACATTATTATGTTAATATTAACCTTGATATTGCCTGTTACGAGCAACCACAACTCTCTTGATAAATTTATCAATAGCAAATGAGATATTGACAAATTTATCAATTAAAGAGCTTTTTTTCTATCACAGAATACCAACTCTTGATAAATAGTCAATGCTTGATAAATATTCAATAAGGTGAATTTATCAAGTACGCAGAATCGGGCTGTTAATATAAATATATAAAATAAACAAAAATAAAAAATTAATTTTTTTATTATGTATTTGGTGTACAAAAAAGTTTTAAAGTGTTTTTTTTTCAAGTTTGTCGCTTTATTGTGAAAAATTTGTTACAAATTCATTTCTCAAAGTATTGCCTATTTCTAGCCACTGATTTTTCCCATCTTTCTCGTATTTATATACAAAATTCCTTTTCATTTATCGATATCAAAAACTATCGATATTTTTTTTAATCCAAACCCCCCCCTTAGGTAAATCCTGGCTACGGGCCTGTACTAACATTTAATATATTATACCATACTAGGCTATACTATACTATACTATGTATAATATGCTATACAATGCTATAAGATCTATAGTAAAAGGTATCTCATGACCACTTTCCCGATAAATTTCGAACATAAGTCGAAATAATTGCTGGTTTAACGATGCACTATGGAGTATTTCTTCGATTTAGCTGGACTATATTCAATTTTGTCAAACACCAATTTAAAAAAAAAATATATATATTTTTAGTTTGTTGAATAGTGTAAGAATAACGGACAATGAGTATTTTTTACCTTGCCTTGCTCAAACATTTTTTTTTAGCTCTCTGACCGTTGTCATTTTTAGTTGAACTTTTCTTTGGGTTGCTAGCTGTTTAGGGGAGTGCATACTTAAAAATTTATATTTTTTTCCCCAATTTTTCTAAGACATATAAATGGATTGTACTGAAGTTGGTATTAAGAAATAGATGTAAAGTGGTTTGGATGTTATTGTATTTATTTAAAATTAGTAATTGTATTTTAAAAATGGGTGTTTTTTGAGGATTTTTTTTTAATTTTTGGATATCCGAAGGGTTTTGTTATACGCGGCTGTCCGTGACTATACATTTTTCTTCATAAACTTAGCACTACAGGTGTTTACATCTTAAAAATTATAAACTCATTGTCCGCTTCGTTCAGAAAAGTGCTGAATTTTTTAAAAACCGTTTAAACCCAAAAAAACTGGTAAAACCTTCATAAATCCTAAAGTTTTCATGATATCGCTATGAAACTTGGTACATAAGTCTATCTCTTCTATTTTAATGTCGGCTTTAAAAATTAAAAAAATCGGATAAGAACTGCTCCTACCTCCTATATAAAATGCCGTCATCAACATGGTAAGACATTTATAAATTCCATAGTTTTTAATATATCGACTTGAAACTTGACGCATACATTTTTTTCTTCAAAATCAATGTTAAAACTATCAAAGTCTGACAAAAACGGCTCTTACCTCCCATATAAATGACGCGATCCGATTTGTACTTCTATTTTTCTATTTCTATTGGATTCTATTCTATTTCTAAATCGACTTTCATTTCATTTGTGTATTCAATCAACCATTAAAAACTTATTTCAATAATAATAATTGTTGTAATGATACTTTTTTTAAGGAAATTTTAACAAAAATTATAATTTTAAATAAAAAATATAGGCTCAGACAGCATTTTTTTTTTTTTTTTTGACAAAACTGACTTTAAACCAGGGAATGGTTCGTTTTTGATATGTTCTGCATTTTTTAGCAAGCGCTACCTTTATTTCTCCTCATTCGTATATCGCTTTTCGACTCAATCACAAGCGCTACTCTTAACACGCAGAAGAGAGAGAGTGGAACAGAATGGAGGAGTTGTGTTGAAAAAGCACAAAACATTATTTGCTCTGTTGTGGTTTTTGCTCGCCATCGTAAACAAGAACCAAAACCGTACCAAATGTTTCTTTCGTTTCTGCGTTTCTTTGTGCAATCATTTTGAAAGTATCCAAATAATTCAAAGAGCTTGTGTGGGAAACGCTAATCGTATTAGGACTTTTTAGGATTCTGTGGACTACTTGGACAAAAATTGATGATTTTTTATTTTAAAATTGAAGATGGCGGATAGGGTTGCCACCTAATTTTTGTATTTTTACGAATTCGGTGCTGGGGCGAACACTAGGTAAAAATGGGTCACTGAACCCGAATCCGTTGTCAGCATTTAAGAATTGTAAATTTTTAACCCTATAGGGTTGCCACCTATAAGTTTTAAACACGATCCTACAGTTTTAGGGGGTCGCTGATTTCGAATCTGATGTCAGAATTTTAAAATTCAAGATGGCTGATAGGGTTGCCACCTAATTTTTTTTATTTTTACGAATTCGATGCTGGCGCGAACACTAGGTAAAAATGGGTCGCTGAACCCGAATCCGTTGTCAGAATTTCAAAATTGTGTAATTTTTAACCTTATAGGGTGCCACCTAAAAATTAGCTTTTTTAAAAGTTTTAAACACGATCCTACAGTTTTAGGGGGTTGCTGATTTCGAATCTGATGTCAGAATTTTAAAATTCAAGATGGCTGATAGGCTGATGTTGAAAATTATATTATATATATAATTACATATTATATATATGTATATAATATTATAATTACAATTATTTATATTAAAATGTAAAATAAATAAGTAAATTCAAGGAAAAACATTAATTTTGTTATTTAATATTTAATTTAAATTAAAAATTTGTATCGAAAGAAATCAGTTAAATTTTCTTAAGTATACTAAATATAACGGAAAGCAAAAATGTTGCTGTTTTTTCTTAAATAAAAGATTGCCTAAAAAATAAAAACTTAAAATAGTTCACTAGTATAATACACTAGTTATGAATAGTAGTTCATAAATAAATTAATTTAAAATTCAGATTTTTGAAGCAAAATTTTATTAATTCTATTCGTCTTGACTGTCTTGACTTTCATACATTTTTGTTGTAAGCAAATTGTAATGCGTTTTATTAAAAACAGCCTGATAGCTAATTTTATCTTCAGTAAGCCGCTTAGCATGCTGAATTCCTGAAAGCATTTCTGTAGAGTTTATTTCTAACTTTATTTTTATTTTAATTGAATTGACACAATATTCTCTCTACATTTGCAGATGAGTGTGGAAGACTTGCCACATAAATAACTAGTTTCCTCATTTCAGGGAAAATATATTTATTTTTGTCATCATTTTGATTAAGAACCGAGTTCCAAAAGTCTGAAAATGACAAGTTAAAATCTATACCTAAATTCTTAATTTTTCTAAATTCCAAGTGAATCTTATTAATTTTATCAAAAGTAATAATGTGCGGAACCAGCCGCACTAATGGTATTATTGACCCTGTTCTTACTTTTTTCGGATCTAAAACAGTAATGTGTTTCCACATTTCCATGTTTTCTACAGGAAATCTTTTTAATAGCTCTTTGGCAGATTTTTTTCAAAAAATTAAGGCAGTTAGAGGCAATATCGACATTCTACTTTTTCGTTTCTAATTCTATTAAAACTAATGCTCCTAAATCTAGGTTCTCAAAATTATTACGTAGACTGTATTTGCATAATTATCCGAATATAAGGTATTATCATCTATTTTATAGGAGATATTTGAAAAATTTGAAAAAATGTACTGGAAAAAAAAATCCCACAAAACTTAAAAAATCCCTCATTGAATTAAAAAATCTCATGGGAATTCCCACATCCCACAGCAATTAAAATATCCCACAAATGGGAAATTTCCCACAAAACTGGCAACTATGGCTGGCACCAATAACAGTAGCAATAACAAAATCAATAACATTTTTAAACGAACAACTGCAGAACCGAACTGGAATTTGGTACGGTTTCAGTTAGCGATGGCGAGTAAAAACCTCAACACAGCCATGATACAATTACAAGGTAGGCTCATATTGGAGAGCAGGGTGCGCTAGTTGTCAAAATCAGCTGATAGCTTTTAGTTTATCTTTGTTGTTGTTGTTGCTTTTGTCGTTTGACGTTTGTGGCTTCTACAGCTTTGTTGTTGCAAAATTTCACAATTGAGCAGCCATTTTAAAATGAGCCTACCTTGTAATTGTATCATGAACACAGCAAATTTTGGTTTATGCTCGAAAAACGATCCGCTACCATTCTGTTCCGATCTCTCATTTCTGCAATATAGTGCTAGTGCTTTTGTTTGAACCGAAGAGGAACAAACGGAATGCAGAGAGAAAAAGTTTTTGATCGCTTTTGTAGCGCTACGTATAAGGTACGGTTTTTTCCATTCTCTGCTTTAAACTCAAAAATTGTGAATTTTTCCAAAATTTCCTGATTTGGCCACAAAAAACAATTATATTTTTCACTAAAATTTCTACTAGCAATGTATATCGTCGGAAAGTCCATGAAAATATCTTTCTAAAATGTCTTTGAAGAATTTTCTGCATCAAAAACTTTCGTTGCTTAGAGCATTTTTAGTGAAACAGCCTCCTAGAACCTACAAATTAACCCATAGCTGCCCAGGGAGTCAATATATACCCCTACTTTTTTGATTGTTTTTGCATTCCCTATAGTTTAAAATCATAAAATAATTTTGTCCAACTAAATTCTTCTGGATACTCGCTGTGCGACGGTTCAAATGAGTTTATAAAGGGACGATTCAAAGTTCAAGTTAAATGCGTAAAAATCGTACACTCCCACCTATGCGGGGGGGGGGGGGGTTGTTAATTTTGAAGGTTCTCCTATGCTATAAAAAATTATTTGACATACTATACTATAGTATACTGTACACAGTATATACTGTACTATACTGTACTATACTGTTCTATAATGTAATATACTGTACTATACTGTTCTATACTTTAATGTACTGTACTATACTTTACTATATTGTATACTATACTTATACTATACTATACAAGTTATACTATACTATTCTATACTATACTTGTCTGGACTATGCTATACTATAATATACAATAACATACTATACTATACCACACTATAATATACAAACTTCCGTAATCACCTAACCGAAGATATAAACATTTCATACATAACCTAAAATAAATAAAAAAAACTCTATAAAATTTCCAATTATTCCAAAATTAATTAAAATAAAAATTAAGGTAGACAAAAACAAAACAAAAATTATCAAAGACAATGTCATGTCGACATGTAAACTTCACCTTGATTTAATATTTTGGACAACTTTGTAAAACTTTTTGTCAACATAAGAACCCGGTTTTTTTTATTTTTGCTAGCAGAACTGTTTGTAGCAATAAAATTTTGAAGTGCAAATTTCCTGCATTCGCTCCACGAAATGCACACTGCAGCCAAGTAAGGACGAAGGTGTAAGAAAAAAAAAAAATTATAGAAACCTGGCAGCAACTAGTACCTAGTAAAAAGCAATAAAATGTCGGCGTCGATGTCAAGACAGGTGCTAACGTTTTCAAATGGCTTCTCAAAGGAAAGTTTTAGACGAAAATGCAACGAGAGCTGATATAACAAGTATTTTCGTTATTGTTGTTGCTGTTGATTTTGTTATTGTGTGTATTTGTAATTCCACTTAGTACGTGTGCTTATGAGTGAATGAGTGGGTGTGTGTCGAAAGGTTGTGTTGGCACTTTTATATCAAGTTATTTAATTTATTTTACTAACTGCTTTCCATAAAGTTCCAGAAATTTTCTGCCAAGATGTAGGAAAATTTTATAGCATGCTCTGAAGTTCTGCATCAAAAATGCTGACTGTTTTGGATGTTAAACATGTTTGTGCTGTAGAAGCCAATTAAAAGTGTTTGGTTTGTTTTTACAGAAACGACTTGAAAAAGGTTTAAACTAAGAAATATTAAGGGTTTCATGAGTTTAAGTTAAAATAATTTTAGTAGGAGGGATATTTTGGCAACATATGGTTGGATAGTATCTATAATTTTTTTCCAATTCAAGTAGTTTGAACAGACAGTTTTGTCGAAAACCATTCTGACAGTTTAACTCTCAGCTCTATTGTATTTTTACTGCGACTATGTTGAGCATATAACATTGAGACTCTAATGTTATCGCTTTCACACGATAATATTATAGCTTGCCAGGGAAACGAAAGACTATCGGTGCTTCTCTAATAGTTTCTTTCATAACAAAGCAGTTAAAGAATTTTTAAGATATTTTCTTTTCTCACAATTGTTGACCCACTCAAGCATTTACTTATAACTAAAAGCTCCGCGGTTTTTAACTTATCACAATTTTACCATGACTATTGTGAATGTGGTTTTCTGTGTTGATTCTACAAAGTAAGATAATGGGTAAATTTAAAGAAATAAACAAATCGAATAAATTAGTGCGATTAAAAATTGATAGTTAGTCGTTGTCAAGGCGTTGTTGTTAACGTTTGTGCAGGCTTTTAACAAAAACTAAAAAAAAAACAAAAAAAAAATTTTATAGTATCTCTTGAAATAAGTAAAGTTTTAATATGAATGAACGTGATCAGCAAGAATTTCGATTGAGGTAAGTTAGTTTAGTTGTAATTATTTACATTAACAAACGTGAAGTTCATTGCGGGTGTAATAGTGAAGTTAATTTAGGCCTCGGTAGTCGAGAAAATGGCAGCTTGACTGCCATCCCAGGAGTCCCGGGTTCGAATTCTGACTAGGACATGGACCTATGTTTCCGAGATCTGCAGTGAGATGCTTTTTCACTACTCACAAGTAAAGGTCCCCAGGTGTCAGACGCCAATTTGAAGGATTTTCGTTGAGGATTTTACCGTTATTTGCGTCTTTTACCTTTCGTGTGATACCCAATTTTTTATGTGTTTTTATCGCAAATAGCAGAGTTATGGCAAAAAACTAAATTTCTGCTGATTTTGAAACGCCATTTTGAAACATTAAACATTCGATAGAGCACATATAAAAAATACGTCAACCTTAGAATTTCATCCTCTAACACATATCCGAAAATCATTCAAATCGGCGTCTTACACCTGGGGACCTTTCCTTGTCAGAGTATATTCATCAAAAATAAGTTTAAGAATATAAGTTATACATTCAATATACGTACTTCTCTTATTCAATCCACTTACAAAAGGACACTATGAGGGAAATCAACTACACATGACTCTTTGTACAAGAGAATTTAGTTGGCTTCGGCCATGGTATAATATTTACAAGGTAGTATTGACAGTTGCTTGGGTAACCATCTCCTGTCAAAAAAATATACTCAAAAAGAGAGCGTTCACAATCAGCCATTGAAAACACAAACAATGTTGAAAACATTGAAGTGAAAAAAACTACAACCTCAGCAGCTGCAGATTCATTTTTACAAACAGCTGTTTTTGACAGGAGATGTTTTCTTGTAGAAGAGAAAATAAGCAGTTGTTAATGCTACCTTGTATTATTATACCATGGGCTTCGACCATGAGTATTTTAAACACTCTTGCTCAGTTTACGTAATTACATCAATACTCATAAAATATACAAATTTTCTTCGAAAAGTTAAATAACTTGAGTACTTGTCGCGTGGCATAATTTCACCCGTGGTAGAATAAAGACGATAGTCTCGGGCTTTTAAATCCACTCACAAATATAAAATAAATAAATAAATAACTGGTCGTTTCAGTCCTTGAAAGGACTTTGACCTAGCTTCTAATGATCAATTGTGTTGTGCGTGTTATAAAGTTTGTACAGAATTGACCGAGAATCGGACCTACAGGTTTAACGCCGACTCCGAACGGCGATGAACGGAATGTTCTTGTTCTCAAGAAGCTTTACATGGTATGTTGATTATTCTCTGAGGTTTGCCTTTGTCTGCAGAGAGGTGGCGGCCGTTCAGAAAAATCATTTTAATTCAAATAATTTGCTGTCGCTGCTGGGGTTCGAACCCGGGTTTCCAGGTTCGTTGACATAGAGGCCACGCACTTTTACCAACTACGCCACGGACGCCACAAAAATCATCTCTCACTCTGAGTCAAAACTGTCAAAATCAATGCCAATAATTTTCCTCTTCTTTTTGCTATTGTTCGTTGGATTTTAGGTTAAAATAGGTAGATGCAAATGGAGAGAGCTGGACTCATAACTGTCAAAACGAAATTATTTTTATATGAATTATTTTTTTTATCCTTTGCTTTCTTTCGCTTTTTTGACAGTTATGGTTGACAAAAAGACAACACAAGCAGCCCTGCATCTACCTTGTTTATTTTACCATGATCCGTTGTTCAGTATTTTTTCAGGTTCTGACTTATATTCTGAGTCTTAGCTATCAGTCACGAGTCTACAGTCGTTTATTTTACCATGATTTCGAGGAATTAGCTGCGGAAGCATCGAGGAAGCATTTAGCCATGGTCACTCATTTTGTTATTGTTTCTTCCTTGATGTATGTACATGTTGTTTTTGTGTAGATATCATAACTCCATGATACCATCAGAGTTCCATGTAACAGAGAGAGATAATTAAAATTACACTCGGAGATCATTTACACTCTCTTCAAATAAAGCTAATTTTGTTGAATAGTGGAACGCAATGATTATGAGTTTTATAAAAATTAAATTCTTCACAAAAGAGTCGATTGCGTATGAATATGGTGGATGTTTCTATGGGTATGGATGAGTATACGTAAAAAAAAATAAATGAATATATTAGCAAGTATACTTGAATCATAAATCACTCGTTGCAGATCTTTAAACCATATATTTGCTGGCACAGTGTCCCATTGTCCCATTAAAAACTAACGTTTTATCAAAACTGAAAATACTCTCTTTTTTTCTATTATTACAAAAAGAACAAAAGTTGTTTGCTTCAAATGACTGTCACTCACAAACTACTGCATAATACTATTTCTGCCCATATTTAAACATAACATTGGCGGTTGAAGCTGAAAGCGCTAGCGTGTGTTGACCATTCTATGCAAACGAAATGGGAAGTACCAGGTTCAAAACCTACTTCAAACAAAATATTTTTCGACACAAACTAATTTTGCTGATCACCTTTCTAGAGGCAAGAGCAAACCTCAGTGAGTATATAATGACATGTTTGACTTTTTAGAAACATGAAAATAAGCCTATCGGACTTAATACTTGTGGATTAAGTTCTCGATTATTTTCATACAAATTAATCCAATTGAACATTCACGGGTTAATAAAAAAATAAAATAACAAATGACCAACTGAATTAAATTCATTTGATTCCTGGAATCCTCATTGTCCTTCATGCAAAAATATGGCATATTTATTGGAGTTATATTTAGCCTATATAAAGGCTAAAAGAAGGATCAGAGCTTAATAAAAAAATCAAGTTCGAAGTTCAACTTGAAGGTAGAAATTGTGGTATTATATTGACTTTCAAAATGTGTGTGAATCCTGTTAACCAAATTACAGGCTATGTAAAATCTCCTCAATATGAATTTATGTAATTTGATGACTTTCAAATTACGCGAGTTTGCCCAATACTAATTTTTTCAAGTTTGGAATCTGCATTAGTCTACGAGATAGATGATTTTCAACTGATAATTTTATTGTTGAGTATAAAACTACTATATCGTATAAACCTCTTCAGATCCCATTTTGAAACTAACCAAGCATCTTGTCAATCTAAAGTCTACAAATTATGTTGTATATCATTTAAAACTATATCGCAAATACATCACATCGTGAATACCCCTACTGTTTTTTTGAGACAGTAAGAAAGCAAATGTTTAAATTTAAAAAAAAATACCATTTGGAACTTATTCTTTTCACATGAAAATTTTTCTAAAATGCCAAATTTACTTCAACAACTCAAAGATTCATTAAATTTATCATAATTTCACAAAATTACTAATTTTACAGAATTTTTTTATTTATTGATATTGCTTGGTTTTCATAACCATTATTCAATAACAAGGGGCGAAAATAGCGGGGGAAGTAAGGGGGATAGGATACCCCATTTTTTAGAGTCGGCCTAATTATTATATTTTACTGAAATTTGTTAAAAATATTGATTTTTATTAACAATAATTATGAACGCATCAAAGTCAGTCGTACCTTTTATTGCCATTTTCATAACAAAAACAAACTTTAGTCGGCTATTTCATTTTAAGTCATACCCAAAACTATCTTAAGTCGGCCAATTCACTTTCAGTCGTACCTGAAACCAACTACAGGCGGCCAACTCACTTAAATTCCCTTTCAATTCCCTTAAAATATATTTATATTGATCGTACTTTAAAAAAAAAAGTCGGGACTTAGGGGTATCCAGTCGGCTGAAATACCTTGATATCTCCCCCAATCAAAATGGCCTCGGTACACCCCTGTCAATAACTAAACTTCATATATGTAGCATTTAAATTTCCTGCACAATAAGGTGGAAAAAAAGAAGTTTGTAAAGAACGCCCCTCATTTTAAAGCCTTTGTTGAGTACCTACTATAAAATTTAAATGCCATAAATTTTTTTATTTAGTACTATATCTTCACTTATAACTTCTAAACTCAAGATGGCGAACTACTGACACTATTTCAGAGAAGAGCCAAAACACCTGTTATTTTTTTTCCTATCTTCCTTTGTTTTCGAGATATGGCGATATTTTTATTTTTTGTGAAACACAAAACTTTTGATCGGTACAAAAATAAATTTCTTAAACTGATCGAAAAAATATCGATCAATGATCGATTTTTATTTCTGATGTAAAAAATATCGATCTAAAACAAATTTTATATCTGATCCAAAAAATTAAAATCAATATATATTTTTGCGCATAAAAATAACGATTAAAGTATAACTTCGGTATCTGATCGAAAAAATAACAATCAAATAAAAATTTTTATTGCTAATCGGAAAAATATCGATAAAAAATAACTTTTAATTCTGCTTGAAAATATATCGATAAAAAATAACTTTTATTTCTGATCGAAAAATTAACGATCACAAAATTATTTTTATTTCTGATCGAAAAAAATAACGATCAAATAATAACTTTTATTTCTGAATGAAAAAGTAACGATAAGAAATCATTTTTATTTGTGATCGAAAAAATTATGATATAAAAATAATTATTTTTGATCGATGCGATAACCTTTTTTACGGTCCCTAGATAAAAGTTATCTAGTTGTTCGATTCACGTGGAATGCTCCTATTATTTCATATACAATTCACTATAAGTCCCTCACACAAAAATTTTACGTTTAATATGGCAACCCATTCAGAACATTTTTATATACCCATCGCAAGTAAAAAATGTTATAATGGAAAATTTTCTTTTGTCAATACAACTTACATTTTTTTTTTTCATTTGGTGTCGGTTTCGAAAGTGAAAAAAAAACTTCAATGGCTTCAAATCGCATGACATTGGCTACCACTAGACGTCCCAGAAACGTGAAATTCTCGCCCAATAAAGTCAAAATCGATCGTGAACCATATATTGACGAAATTGACAATTTAAAGCGTTGTTTGGTGCTTAAAGGATTCATTTTTATAAAAGTCAAATAATAGACTTAACTGACAATTGCAATGACAAGTTCGTTTGACATATCTAGCGACAGTTTGATTTTAAAACCACAAACTGAATATTCCTGTCCGGGTCAATATAATTTAACTTGCAAAGCTTTTTGCTTTTGTCGATGCAAAATGCAAAAGTTTTGAATCTCATCCTTTAAAACATAAAATATAAACACAAACCAGTACACTCAACCAGTTCTTTAATATAATCCTAAAAACTGTTATTAAAAAAAAAAAACAAACTTGAATAATAAGCGCTTCCCTAACCATGTTTCAGAACATTGGAATTCAACATCGAGCAACTGCAGTACAAATCCGATGAAACATTTATCGTCAACACAGACTGTGGCAAAATAAAAGGTGTGAAACGACGCAGCATCTATGGCGACAACTATTACAGCTTCGAGCGTATTCCCTACGGGCAACCACCAGTGGGCGAACTACGTTTCCAAGCACCACGACCGGTGACACCATGGCAAGATGTGCTTGATTGCACGCATTATGGACCGAAAGCGGTGCAACTCAACCCGGTGTATAACCGCATTGAAGGTTCAGAGGATTGCCTGTATCTGAACGTGTACACAAATAAAGTGCGTCAATATGCGTAAATTATTTAAAGCATATTTAAAGGAGCTTATGGCACATGAAAATCATGCATTTATAATTCTCATTTTTAGTTGGCACCAACCAAAAAGCCGCGAGCTGTCATGATTTGGATACATGGTGGTGGCTATAACTATGGCGAAGCATCACGTGAATGGTATGGACCGGACTATTTTATGAAAAAAGATGTGATTTTGGTGGCAATTCAGTATCGTCTGGGTGCTCTAGGTTAGTTAGCTTGAACATATATTTAGAGCTGTGTCCGATGTAGCTTAATTTCCGTACTATCAAGGCTTTTTGAGCTTGCATGGTCCGCATCTACAAATACCAGGCAATGCCGGTTTAAAGGATCAAATACTAGCATTGCGTTGGATTAAACGTAACTGTCACAATTTTGGTGGCAATCCCGATTGTATAACTATATTCGGTGAAAGTGCCGGTGCTGAGTCAACTCATCTGCTCATGCTGTCGGAGCAGGCGCGTGGCTTATTTCATCGTGCCATTACTCAGTCGGGTGCTGCAAACGCAGATTGGGCCATCTCGGATAGTGTAACACGTTCCTTTGCGCTTGCCCAAGCAGCTGGCTATACGGGCGAAAATAAGGAACGCGACATTTTGGCATTTTTACTTTCATGCAGCGCGGAGCAAATAACCAAAGCGAAGGTTGACTGCTTGACAGCCGAAGATCGATCTAATATCGATTTGATGGCCTTTGGACCAACACTGGAACCTTATGTGACGTCACATACGGTGTTAACGCAGATGCCATCAGAATTGCTTGCGACAGCCTGGAGCAACGAGATACCGCTTTTGGTGGGTGCCACTTCGAAAGAGGGCCTCTCTGAATTACCATGTAGGTGAAGTGTTATGGGTGAGTTATTGAAGTTTTATAATAACCCGTTTTCCTTTTTTTTTTCATAGCCGTTAAAAGAGATCCCGGACTGGTGGAGCAAGCGATGAAAACATGTGCTGAATTTGTTCCACGTTCTGCGGTATCAGATGGTAATAGCCAAGATCGTTTGGAAAAAGGATTAAAGCTCAGACGCATACATGTCGCCGCTGAAAAGGCAACAGCGGATGAATACTACGATGTAAGTTCGGCAGAGTTCATTACCAACATTATTCCTGTCTGCAATCAATAGCATACCTTAAGACAGTTTAAGTTTTATTGTTACTCTTTCATTTTCACTTTGCACAGATTTTTTCCCACAAGTTCTTCTGGCATCCAATTGCAACAGTTATTCATGCACGCCTCAAACATGCCACAACAAACTCATCCTCGTCGTCATCATCACTGGCTCCCACCTATTTATATCGATTTGATTTCGATTCGGATAAACTTATCAATCCTTGTCGTATACTGCGCGAAGGACGCGGTGTAACCGGTGTTGGACATGCCGACGATTGTTCTTTTCTATTCAGCAATGTCCTGAGTTATCGCATGGCAGCGGATAGTCGCGAGTATCGCACCATTGAACGCATGATTGGCTTGTGGACAAGATTTGCAGAGACCGGCAATCCTAATGTGGGCAATGGGGAAATTAATGGCATGAAAGGAATTGAGTGGCAAGCACTGCAGAAGGATAACGCCATATTCAAATGTCTAAACATAAGCGATACATTGGAATTCATTGAATTACCGGAAATGGAAAAAATAAATGTCTGGCAATCTTTGAACGATGAGGAGCAGGAGCGGAACAATCAGACAGCAGGAGCAAACAGTTATGTTGGCAATGAAGATGCGATGCAGACATCGATATGAAGACACCACTAAGAGATTGTTGTTGAAAACCTTTCAACTTTAAAAGAATTTTTTTACTAAATTTACCTAAATTGCTTAAAGTCCTTTGAAATGCATAACCTTTTGAACGTTATAACTGCTAATCTATTTCAAATGTCTCATCTTATCTATCTTAAAATACCTACATATATAGCTTAAAAATATATTATCCTTATACTCGTATAGGTAAAGTCAAAAAGTTTGTTTGTATATTTGTGTGTGCTGCCAGCAAACTCGAAAATTATTTAACAGATTGATTTGAAACTTTTGAGGACATGATAAGCAACACATTCTGAAGGACATGGGCTCTGAAAAATTTTGGGTGGGAATTAGCGAATGTCAGTAAAGATTTCAATTATTTTATCATATTTTTTTTTCTCGTCAACTCAAATTGAGATGTTTAAGTTTTTTTGAGATTTTTTCAGATTTAAGATAGATTGAGGTCAGATATAAAAATTTTTTTTTTAAATTTTTGAAAAATATCATTTTTATCTTGATACATAAATTGCAAGCGTGCTGCGCTGCACCTAAAGTCGCTCAAAATGTAAGTATTTCTTGCTATTACAGTGCTTTCTAAAATTTTCAGCCTAAAAGTATGCACAGAAAACCTATTTTTGCTAAATGATGTGCATAAATCGAACAAATTGTCGTGTTTTTGTTTTGTTTTTCTCTTAATGGCTACAACCCGTTATTGAATAGTCTTTTATACTAGTTAAATACAGAAAATGTTCACATTTTAATTCCATTTTTTTGGTGAAATACAATTTTTGAATCACTGTAAACAACACAATTAGCGCACATAGACCAAAACGTTGTGAGAACGTTAATGCTT
Organism: Pherbina coryleti; assembly: GCA_943735915.1. Taxonomy (NCBI): domain Eukaryota; kingdom Metazoa; phylum Arthropoda; class Insecta; order Diptera; family Sciomyzidae; genus Pherbina; species Pherbina coryleti. Next base: position 101,417,966 of record OX030952.1, read on the forward strand.
GAAAATATCAAATTTTCGAATGGACCTGTCAAAATTCATCTCGATCCCCTTCATTTTGAGTCCTCGTATGAATATTATCATAGAACAAGGGTCATAAGCTGCAAAAAACTCTTTTTTCCTATGATCGCTTGCCAATGTGATGATGAAGAGCTTTACCAAATCGGTCGGTCGATTAAATCGATCAGTCAATTAATTTTTAAGAAACGTGGATCGCCAAGAAGTCAAATTTAAGAAAACTTGATTGTAAGATTAAGGCTGCCAACTTTATGAAAAGTCAATACGGGACATTCTTAGACAAAGGGGGTGCAAGTGTGAAGAACCGAGGGACATGCGGGACGATCTAGACGTTATGCGGGACTATTTTATTAATAATTGCAATACGGGACTACAATTGCTATTGTGGGACAGTCCCGCAGAATCCGGGACGGTTGCCCGCCTTATGTGAGATTACGTTCAAATTTCAGAATAGTTTTTTTAACGATATTTTTGAAAACTTATTCTTATTGTTAATTTTTCGTTTCAGATTAACAAGGAGGTATTGTTATTTGGAGACCCTCCATATTTTTTGATAAAAACCATTTTTTTTTTAAGAAATCATACAGTTTCTTTAAAAACTAAACTGAGCTTGCATATATTTGAAGAAAATGTGAGGGTGAGACGTTTCTGAACAAACAAAAGTATTTTAAGGCCTGAATTATGGGAATGTTATGGGGAAGTTATATCTGTTGAACCTATTATAAGGCAAAACTTTTTCACAGACGTCACAGGTCTAGCTATGCAAGTAGTTTTTTCATATAAAAAACAAGCTCAGACGTTGTGGGTTCAACAAAATTTAACGTTCTCTGTCAGAAATGTACCATATTAACTCTGGTGCATTGACAAAAACTTAAAACTTGTAAGACTGTAGAGCAGACTGTTTTGAAAAAGACAAATGCAAAAGCAAAAGCAAAACCAAAACCAAAACCAAAAGAAAAGCAAAAGCAATAACAAAAGCAAAGGCAATAGAAAAAGCAAAAGAAAATCAAAATCAAAATCAAAATCAAAATCAAAATCCAAATCAAAATCAAAATCAAAATCAAAATCAAAATCAAAATCAAAATCAAAATCAAAATCAAAATCAAAATCAAAATCCAAATCAAAATCAAAATCAAAATCAAATCAAAATCAAATTCAGAATCAAAATCAAAATCAAAATCAAAAAAAATCAAAATCAAAATCAAAATCAAAATCAAAAGCAAAAGCAAGAGCAAAATTAAAATCAAAATCAAAATCAATAATAAAAACCAACATCAAAATCAAAATCCAAAAATAAACTCAAAATCAAAATCAAAGTCAAAATCAAAATCAAAATCAAAATCAAAATCAAAATCAAAATCAAAATCAAAATCAAAATCAAAATCAAAATCAATTTCAAAATCAATTTCAAAATCAAAATCAAAATCAAAATCAAAATCAAAATCAAAATCAAAACCAAAATCAAAATCAAAACCAAAATCAAAATCAAAACCAAAATCAAAATCAAAATCTAAATCAAAATTAAAATTAAAATCAAAATAAAAAATAAAAATCAACATCAAAATCGAAATATATATCAAAATCAAAATCAAAATCAAAATCAAAATCAAAATCAAAATCAAAATCAAAATCAAAATCAAAATCAAAATCAAAATCAAAATCAAATTCAAAATCAAAATCAAAATCAAAATCAAAATCAAAATCAAAATCAAAATTAAAATCAAATTCAAATTCAAAATCAAAATTAAAATCGAAATAAAAAATAAAAACCAACATCAAAATCAAAATCACAATCAAAATAAAAATAAAAACCAACATAAAAATCAAAATCTAAAAATAAACTCAAAATCAAAATCAAAATCAAAATCAAAATCAAAACAAAAGCAAATGAAAAAGAAAAGCAAAAGCATAAGTTAAAACAAAAGCAAAATTATCACGTCAATACCTCCGGCTGTGTATTTATGCAGCCAACTTCCATTTTTTTTTTTTATTTTTAGGAATACTAAATATTTCATATAGAATTATATCCTAAGAATTATTCCTAAAATTTATCGAATGGATACAAAATGGTCGTTAATAGCCATATTAATATATAAACTTAGTTTGCATAAAATTTATATATCCTGTTTATATTGCCAGTAAATATTTTTTTTTTCATATGTCACCCCAATGACCTATAGAGTAAAAAATGCGAGACCCCTACGCATTTAAGTTTTTCTTCACATCTTCGGCATTAACACTCCGATCTAAAAAATGATTTATTAATGTTTTTGTCGCGACGAGTCCAAATTTTTTACTCAAGAGGTCATTGGGGTTGCACACCCCCTTCTAGCTCTTACTCACCATAAAGTATACGGTGGGTAAGACATACCCTACTTTTTTAGATATGAAAAGTAGCCCAATGAAATATTTAAAGTGGGTTTTTGGCAAAAATGTGTCCACTATAAAAACTCTGTGTTTTATTTAAATCATAAAAAAAAATGCAAATTAAAATTTACCATATGGTGAGAGTCTTCGAGGTATAGGACAACTGCTCAAAAATGCTTTATTTTATTTGACTCTCATTCTTGTAATTATGTTGTAGTAGTTGTGTGATATCTGGTAAGTACTAGAATGAGGTCCTTGACCCCAATGACCGTTAGAGCAAAAAATTTTGTCTCCCCGAGGCAAAAATATTGATATGTGATTATTAAAGATCGGATTATAAATGTCGAAGATTTGACGAAAAATTTAAAATATAGGGGTTTCACGTTCGGAAAAAAAATTAAAAAATTTATTTAAATAGTTCTACTGGGATAATCGACATAGTTTCTTCGGAAAAGTTTAATGATTTTTTCAAGCTTTAGTTTTATGATCTTGAAATGGTACATTAGATTGGTAGAAGCTGGAATCTGCTAGGTCACTAGGTAGCTTCACCCCAATGACCTTAGGAACAAAAAAGTTGGGCTTCTCGAAACAAAAACATTGATATATCATTCTTTAAGTTCTAACTGTAAATGTAGAATATATGAAGAAAAACTCAAATGCGCGACCCCTACGTTCAGAAAAAAAAATATTTATCGAAATTGTCTTTTAAAAATGCTTCATATAAGGTGGTGTGCGGCGCACTTTTCTTTTTTTGCCTGGAAGGTAATACGGACTACTTTACAGTTAATAAATATAGCTTTAAAATAGCTGAGGTTGAAAATATTCTATTGAAACCACTACAAAAGGGGTGTGTGCGTTAAAGACTTTGCGTTAGCCTTGTGTTGACCGCCCTTGAAAAATAATTTTTCTGCTATAAGTTGAATGCAAATGAATTGCGAAAACATACGGCAAAAATTTAGCAAAAGTTTATTTTAGGTATATAGCAGATGCTCAATCCAAATATTTGGAAAATATTTATTACAAACATGTAGGAAATGTATTATTCTTAAAGCATATGGCAAACGTTTATGATAAGCTTATAGCAAACATGTTGTACAAGTGTACTTCAAAGGGGCTATGCTAACGTGTGTAAGCTGGCCGTAAATTTATTTCAAACGTTAATGACTAGATATAAAAAAGAAATGCCCAGAAATTTAAAATTGATTTAATTGCAAAGTAACATTCCTTAGTCGATAATCTTAAAAATGAGTAATCGTGTCGGTGTTGCCTTCACTACTCTCTTCGATACAGCAGAATTTGTGATTTATTTGGTTCAATATATTTACACTTGAGCTTTCGTTTAGATATAAAAAAGAAATGCCAAGAAATTGAAAATTGATTGAGTGCTTTTCCCATTTTTTACTTCCAACCAGTTAGATTATTGCCAAAAAAATGCAACGAAAGTTCATGGCTGGAGCCAAGCATATTTCTTATGACAACATTAACATCGATTCGAGGTCAATAGCTTATCGAAGTGATTAATAAGTTTTGATCATATCGAATCGAAGCGATCAATGAGTAATAAAATACTTTACGTTCGAGTCAGTCATGATATAAAATCGTCCTTGAAGTAATGAACAAGCAATGACAAATTGTCTTTGTTTCAATGCTATAAGACTTCTTATTGTTTTTGGGTTATTTTTTTTATGGTAATTAGTGAATATGCTGCAAGTTGATGGAAATGAAAGAAAAATGAGTAATACTTGTGGTTTAGAGACAAAATATTGTTCACAGAAATTAACAATAAAATAAAAGATTTTTTTAAGTGAAACTTCAAGCATTACGGTTAATTAAATAGGAGTAAACCCGATATATTCCGATTTTTTTTTAAACCGATATATTCCTGATGAAACGGAAATAAAAAAAAATTGCCGCAAATGGAGCATGTCTTTGATATTCTTATTAAAAACATCAACCTTAAACGAAAAGACAAACACTTACTGCTGCTAAGTTACAGAGTTATACTGTATAACACTTTAAAGTACAGGGTTTTTCACTAGGGACTTGACAACTTTGAATTAAATTTCTGAACGCATCCTTTCACTAATCATCGAACTGTCACTGTCAATTTTTTAAGTAAACTCAACATTTTCATCATGGTAAAGTAGACGAACGAACAACGTCTGCAAATTATACAAACTAGTGACCACCGGTGCGCGTTGCTGCCCCCAGCAACTATAATAACATAATCTATATAAAGAAGAGGCAGAATTAAGTGAAATGTGAGCGGAAAATTGCAATAAAAAAAACTTGTATGTATCTTGGTTGCTAGCGTTCAGCGCGAGTGGCTTGTGAAAGCTTTATAGTTTTGCTCTGAGTTTGATAACGTTGTTCTCAGCTGCTCTGTTAATAAAAAAAAACCAACATAACAACAACAACTATATGCAATTATATGCATACTTTAATAAGCTATAACTTCAAAAATATAAATTTTTAAGAAATAAAAAGTCCAGTTTGCACATCTACAGGTCTAAACCTATCAAACCATACTAAATTTATTAAAATTGGACTTGTACTTAAAAAGCCTTATGCCGGACAAAATTTGGGTTTGCGTAATATATATAAGATTTACTACCGAAATTCGGAATCGGTAATGGCAACTTTAAGAGCGTTAACTGCAATTTTCGGTCGTAATTCTCGCCCTAATAGACAGACAATAACAAGTTTAGTAGAAAAATTTGAGTCTACATATTCGTTGTGTGATGTTCCCGTGCCAGTGAGACAACGGGTTGGTCGAAGTGTCGAAAATATCAGTACCGTTCAGGCGTTTGTAACAAACGATACAAAACAGTCAATTCCACGGCGTTCTCAAGAATTGGGCATAGCCCAGACCACTTTATGGCGAATTTTGCGTAAGGATTTTGGTTTACACCCATACAAGATCAAGCTGACTCAAGAATTGAAGCTAATGGAGCATTTGAGGCGACGTACGTTCTCCGATGGGCTCTGGAAAAGATGCGCCAAGATGATGAATTTTATCGCAAAATCATCTTCAGTGACGAAGCTCATTTTTGGCTCAATGGCTCAAAATATGCGTCATAGGTCGGGTGAAAATCCACATGTGCTTCATGAATCACCACTTCATCCACAAAAAATAACTGATTGATGCGGTTTGTAGGTGGCGTCATTGGACCATATTTTTTCGTCGACGATACCGGTCGTAACGTTACTGTGAATGGCCATCGTTATTGCGCCATGGTAACCGATTATTTTTGGCCCGAATTGGAAGATATGCACTTGGACGACATGTGGTTCCAACAGGACGGTGCCACAAGCCACACAGCATACGTTACAATCGATTTAATGAAGAGTAAGTTTGATGAGCGTGTTATATCAATAAATGGGCCAGTCGACCGAAATGTATGGCCGAGTTATCAAAAATTCGGTCCAACGAATCGACCGCTGCATACGTGCCCGCGGTGGCCATATGAACGAAGTAGAGTTCCATTCATAAATGTTTTGATTGTACTTAAAGCCGATAGTAAAGCTTTTGAAATATCTCAAATGGTTTGCGTTTTATTTAAAAAAAAAGTTGTCAAGTCCCTAATGGAAAACCATTTATATTTAAAACTTTTGTGCAGTTATTTCGAATCAAACAAGAAATCGAAACGAGTACTGTACAACATTCGGCTGGCTCTCAATAGAGTGCGTACAGAATTTGCTGATCATGCACACGCTTTGTATAACCGCAGAAGGGCAGATTGCAGTGCTGCATGTTTAAAACACAGTGTGTTCGGCAAGAAACAAAGAGTACATAGAGTGTATGGCATATATTTTCCTTATATCTTTATGTTTTTGATATAAATTTCTACATATCACATAGTTTTTTTATACAGTATGACTGCATAGGATTATATTGTGGTATGATGGTGTGGTATGTTGGTATGATGATCTTGGAATGATTGTATGGTGTAATGGGTTTGGTGTGATTGTATTACTCTGAAGTTGTTCTTATTTGTCTTATTAACATTAAACTTTTCGAAATTATATTAAAACAGATACAATTTACTCTTGACATTATATTTTTTTATTTTTTTTTTTTTTTGGATTCGCCCGGAGGTAAGAAATCTTCATAGATACGTATGAAATGGGACTTTCTTAGACAGACTACATTAAAGAGTAAATCAATTAACCACTTAAAAATCCCTACTTTTTTTGGGTAAAAAATTATTGAAAAGGTAATGGAACGTAAAAAAATGAAAATAAGAAAAAAATTATGGCGTCTGTTGCAGGCAACTTTCAAATTGAGAATGGATGTACTTATTGCAATTTTTTTCAAAATTTTTATATTTTTCACTTAAAATAGACGAAATTTATGAAAATCTTTTTTAAATTGACTGAGCTACGTTGTCTCCAAATAGACCCCATTTTGGTAGCGAAAAATGATTCTTAAAATTTATTACTTCGGATTTGGTTTCCTTATCAACAAACTAATCCAAGAAAAAAGTTTGGGACAAATCAGAAATGGTCAGTCGAACTGATATTACATTTCGATGTGAAATAGGTGATATAGAGCTTGGACAATTTTTTTGAGCCCGAAATACATAGTGTATATGTAGAAAACCTTTTTATGTCTTAACATAAATCATTATTGCTACAATGAACTTCAGTCACAGATGGCGCATCTTGCATTTTCGAATATTCGCCATTTTCTATTTTTGAAGACATGATTAGGCCTTTTCCTACCATTTTAAATATACTTTAAGTCTCTTTTAAATAAACCATTGTCGAGGTAAGACAGAAAAAACCAAACGCTAGTCTTTTCAATTATTCTAACTGCAATCCTATTTCTATTCCTAATTCTCTATGTCTCAAAACCGCCCCTGGCTTCTTTTTTGAGACCTAGAGTTCCACAAGCGATTATTACATCGGGAGAATTTCTTTCAAGTTTCCACAACTCTACACATAGAGTTGGCATTTTGTAATATAAAGGGTTATGCATTTCGGGTTTCCGAAAGTGCAGCCCTGGTATCAAATGTTCATGTCATTCAAACTGGTTCTTGTATAGGTAGTTCCAGATTTGCCATTTAACATTTATTACGTTTTACTACCGAACAACTCGTTATAATTATTAAATTATTGATCTTTGATAAATGCTGATTTTCCGAAACAAATTTTCTTTAGCGATGAATCCCATTCCTCGCTAGGTGGATACATGAATAAGCTAAATTGCCGTATATGGATGGAGCTCTGAAAATCTCGAAGCGATTATGGAAAAGCCATTGCATCCGCAAAAAGTGACCAATGAGAAAATTAATAACCCTTTCTGTTCAAACTCTTAAAACAAGCGCATCACATAATCTTTCGACGACACATTGCAGCACAACTTGAGCTCATTACAGCAAAATGTCCTGTATTTCATAAAAAAAAACAAGTTAAAAAACTCAACGAAAGTATCGAACAACTAATTTAAAATTAAAACACTACCAAACACATTAATTTTACGCAGGGGTGTATACTCTCGACTTAATTAAGCTATGCGCGTGCGCAACATATCAAAAAAATGCATCATTATTAATCAATACCGCGTTTTTTTTTTGTTTTTTATTTTAACCGCTTTGTTGGCGCCCATTTTTGTTTTAATTAAAAAAAGTACTTTTTGATATGCTTAACTGCTGTTTTTGCTGTCACAGTAGTTGTTGTCGAAAGAGTTGTTGTTTTTTGTTGTTGTTGCCTGACAATAAGTTGCTAATTGTTTAAATTGTGCAGAATAATTAATGCAAATACAATTAATATAGAGTAAAAAAATATAAAACAAATATATACCGCAATAAAAAATATGTATTTTTACTGCTTTTGAATGGTTTTGTAAATATCAACTTTTTTGCTTAAATTTCAATTAAGTGGTTTTGAAAGCGTACATGTGCTATGCTTATTTTTTGTTCATTAAAATTTCAACAAAAAGTGTGTATTTTAGAGTGTTGGGATTGAACAATTTATTGGCTTCATGATTTAAGCTGTTGAAAATTAATCCAGTTAAGCCTTAAGTGGAGTTTTTGTCACATTTAAAAAGGATTTTATTAATTTTCAACAATATAAAAGAAAATATCACAAATAGCGAAATTAAAAAAAAAAACCAAAACTTCTATTACGCAGGCCAATAGTTATATTTGTTGCGGAAACTGGCAACGATAATGTCATTTCCGTCAACCTGACACTTCCATTGGAAATTTTTACACTTTTTAGCTTATACGTACTCACAACGTTTGACACTCGCTAATTGTATTGTTTACAGTGCTTTTAAAATTGTATTTCAGCAAAAAAATTTAATTAACACGTGAACATTTTTGTGCGATTAATTTTTACAACTTACGACATGAATTATCCTAAGAAGAGTGCACCGATGAACTCAATTCGACTTACAGCGATGATCAAAAACCTCTGTTTATCGGTGGTACACAGAATTCAAGCGGGCCGGACTTCGCTCAATGGCGAATTTCATAAAGTGCCATTTTTATTTTATAAGTGCCACAAAACATTAATGCTGTGCGCGAACTAATAATGCTTGACCGTCATATGATATACCGTGAGATGGAGTCATCCCTGGGCATTACTTATTTATTTACAGCATATTTTACATGAACACATAATTAGTTGTGAAAATCCACATAACGCAGTGATACAAAATAGAATGAAGTAAAAATTCCTGTTAAGGGATGCTATTTTTATGGTAGGTCTTGCCAAATAAAATTAGAATCTGTTTGTTAAATTTGCCAAACACCTCCAAAATCTTGACTTACAGTTAAAAATCCTGTTTTGCGTACATATGCGCACTTTTAAGCCTATTAGTTAGATAATTATCAACCAATTCAGTTTCTTCTGGATTTAGAAAGAAAAAACTTGGACCTTTTGAATCATATACAGTGATGGAAAAAATAATAGAAACTGCTGGTATGGTTTTTTGTATAATGAATTTTGTTTTCAAAGTTAACATATGGCTCAAAGATTATTGTCCTTGAAAAAATAATAGGAACAAAAGACTTATAACTAACATACTAATACATTTTTCTTAAAATCTAACAATTTTATACTGAAAACTAGTTTAACTTTAATATTTTGTTATGGGACAACGATTTTTTAGAACTTTAATGCACCGACGGGCCATGGAATCCATCAGTTTGTCACAAATTGAGGGCTCGATAGTATACCACTAATCCTGTACTTTTTTTCAGAATTTTTCTTTGTTTTTGGATTTATAACCAGCTATTTTCTTCTTTAAGATCCCCCAAAGGTGTTCAATTGGATAAAAGTGTGGTGACTGCTATGGCCATTCTAATAAATTAATGCCATTGTCCCGGAACCATTTTTTTGCCAATTGCGAGGAGTGTTTAGGATTGTTATCTTGCATAACCTCACCTTTTTTTCATCGGCAAATGGCAGCATTATGCTAATTAATATATTTACATATTTACAAAATGTGGCCCACATTTTATCTAAATCAGAGGCGTTCCTAGGCGGGGGCTAGGGGGCGGTCCGCCCCGGGTACCGCCATTTTAGGGGTGACACCATTTCGATATTTTTTTTTAATTGCTCAAACAGAAAGAAAAATGTATAAATACATTACGTAAAAAAATGTGTGTCCCATTTTGTCGCATTGAAATTATTTCTAACAATTTGTGTATCAGTAGCTTCATGCGAAAGGAGTTTTTCAAAGCTAAAATTAATTAAGATTTATTTAAGATCTTCCATGGGAGAGGCAAGGCTTTCCGATCTTGCTATTTTATCCATTGAAAACGAGCTTGCAAGTAATATTGATTTCGAAGAGGTTATTTCAAATTTTGCAGCTCTTAAAGTAAGAAAAGTTTTAGAATTGAAGACAATTGTTACTAATTTGACGTATTTTGTCTTTAAAAAATAGCTTGCAACAAATTTCGTCAAAGTAAGAGCAAATGTCTTTAAAAGTTTTGAAAAACATATTAAAAAAAAGCAAATTACGAACACATTTTTTGAACACAATGTGTTTAATTTTAAGCTAACATTTTTTTTTCTGTGTACGTATACAAATATACGGGACTAACAAAAGATCGCTTAATAGAGTAGAAAAAACTAAATAAAAATGGTTTTAATTTTATATATTTATTCTTCATCTCTTTGTATTTTTTCAACGTAATCGCCATTTATTTCGATACATTTTTGAAGTCGATAAATCCACCTTGAAAAACAGTCTTCAAAATCGGTTTTTTGGAGTTTTGCAATTTCATCATTGACCAGAGCATTTATTATATCCTCATTGCTGTTGAAAACTCTTCCTCGCAAATTTTTTTTTATTTTTGGAAATAACCATAAGTCACAAGGTGCTAGATCTGGGGAATAAGGTGCTGGTCGAATTTCTTCGATGCCTGACAGCGCAATAAAGTCGCTTGTTTTACTAGCAGTGTGCGCTGGCGAATTTTCATGAGCAAAAGTATCGCAAAAGTATCGGCGAAGTTTCTTTTTTTTGGCGTTTTCCCAATAAACTTTGGAATACTTCTGGTAAGCAAGTTTCAGTATACCACTTGGCAGTTACCGTCTGATCTTTTTCCAAAGGAATAGCAGCTACAACTTTCTCTCTGCTGAAGTAAACTGACATCATTACTTTTATTGCTGTCTTTTGTTGTTGTCTTTTGTTGCTTTGCTTTAACGGGTGTATTTGGACCTGCTGGGCCTCCATACCATGCTTTGTTGTTTGGTTTCAGGATCGTTCTTGTAAAGCCATGCTTCATCACCTGTTACAATTTTCTGAAAAGTGGAAGACTTTCCGTTTTTGAATTTGTCAAGAAAATATTGAGCAAAACGCACACGTGCCTCTTTTTGAGCTTCAGTTCAAATTCTAGGAACCCATCGTGCAGATTTTTTCGTGTATCCAAGGTTATTTTTTAATATTCGCGATACAGCCATGGCATTCAAGCCCAGTTCTTCAGCAATAATTTCCTGGGTCAATCATCGTCAGTCGCAGATTTTGGACGGCCTTCTCGAAGTTCGTCCTCCACAGAAAAATGACCGGTGTGGAATCCCCGGAACCACTTTGAAATAGTCACAAGGGATAGCGCATACACTCCAAACGCTGTTTGGTATTCACTAAATATTTCCACAGGCTTGAGCTTACGCCGAAATCCAAAAAGAATAGCAAACCGAATTTCTTGCTGCGTTGGCACAGGGATATCCACTACACTGCTTCACTAATTTTACGCTTTCTTGTCTCCATTTTGATAGATCTTTCTGAAAATTAGAGTGATATATCATAATATTATAACAAACAGTATATAATTTTTGATTTATTAAAAACTTATAATATGACAGCAACTAAGCGAACTTTTGTTAGTACCCTCGTATACCTGAAAATGTAATTTTTTTGTTCCGTCAGTTTTTAAGACTGCGAAGTTAACAAGTTTTCTTTTTTACATTATGCCTACATATCTAAATATGTAGACACCTGAAAATGTAATATTTTTGTTCTGTTTTTTACAAATTCTTATTGTTTGTCATATGTTGTTTGTTTTTTTTTCGGAAAACATAAAGATAATAATAAAAGCACTTAATCTCATCGAATTGGTTTCTTTTTGCATTTAGAAATTTTTTATAGGGATGACACCATGAGTATCCGCCCCGGGTGTCACCAAGCCTAGGAACGCCACTGATCTAAATACCAATATATTAGACCTATGCCCGACGAGGAAAAACAACCCCATACCATTATGCTACCACCACCATTTTTAATAATTTTAATTGTGTGCTTCGGATTATGTGTTGTATTTTTTTGGCGTCTTACATGGGCGTCACAACACGTTTTTCCAATTTTTTTCTTGAAAAAGCTACTGTGTTGCGAATTTTCTTTTTTGCTCAAGTATATCACTTTTCTTGCGGAATGTGCTTTAAAATAATTTTCTATTAATCTATTACATATTGTGTCACTAGTTACTGGTGCATTATAGTCCTTTATGGGTTCTTCCGATGAAAAAAATTAGTTTGTCGAACCAACAATACGTCAAACTTTAAATTGATTGCTCCTTTTCTGTCTCGTTTTTCCTTTTTTTGTTCAAAACTAATAGCAGAATACATTTTTTTTTTCTTTTCTTTGAACTCTTCAATAACTCAGCAATATCACACTTTACTTTGCCTTGATTTCTTAATTTTAGGATGAATTGGCGCTTAATATCTGTGCAATGCACTCCGCTTCCCATTCTAAACAAAATAGTTGCGAAAGTTAGAAATTATTAATTTTTTTCAATACTTTATTAACACTTTCTAAACAGTATTGGAATACAGTTGTTTAATACTTGTATATTCAATATTATTAACAAAAGTAGAATGCTTTTCTATTTTTTTTTTCCAATACGAAATCGAGTTCACTGATTTAAGGGTTTGCACCACTGATATTTTTACCGAATTATGCGCAAAAGCGTAAACAAAATAGAGTACCGATATCCAACTTTTGTGTACAGTGGGTTCAATTCATATAGTTTGCTTTAAAATTAAATAACATTCTTCGAAATGTTAAAGTGCTTGTCGTTTATATTATTTTTTTCCATCACTGTATGTCGTTGGCTTGATATAGAAAAGGCGTTACTCGATTTTTTTGTTACTTTACAGGAGAGGAAAAAATCTGGAAAACTTTGGATATAAAAACGTATTTAATGTAGTTTTTTTTTTTTAAAATACATGTGTGTATTTTATATATATAATATGTAAAAAAATAAAGTAAAGGGAGGAGTATTTGAGAGCGGTCGACCAGAAAAAAATTAGTTACGCCTTTTCTATATTAAGTCATCGATATATATTATTTAAGAAAACTTAAGAAGTCGGTGTGTATTTGTCAAGCAAACACATTTTTTTTAATTTTTGTTTTTCTCCTTCTTTCAACTTTGGCGATGTTTTTACACACTATTTTATAAGGAAATCATACTTCTCGTAAATTTAATAAAAAAAATAAGTTTATTTAAAAGTAGTTAAAACGCAATTTTACTCTTAAAAATCGGTAGGTAATTGACTTACAAGGAAAGGTCCCCAAGTGTCAGACGCCGATTTGAATGATTTTCGGATATGTGTTAGAAGATGAAATTCTAAGGTTGACATATTTTTTTATATGTGCTTTATTGAATGTTTAGGATTTCAAAATGGCGTTTCAAAATCAGCAAAAATTTGGTTTTTTTACAATAACTCTGCTATTTGCCATAAAAACACATACAAATTTGGTATCAAACGAAAGATATTAAAAAGACGCAAACAACGGTATCCAGCTCGTTGACATCATAGTTGTTGCAATTTTGTTGTTGCGATTTTCAACAGTTTTTAGTCGATATCATGGGTAGCACGTAGACGCAATTATTTCGTATTAAGTTATGTTTCAGCGCATACAATTTTGAAAGGTACCTTTTTTATTTTTTTAAATTTTTAAGTTTTTGTAATGAATTTTTTTTTTCTTAAAATGTACTGATAACTTAAAATTTTGTTTGCTTTTACAGTTAAAGTACACAATATGGGTATCAAAATGTTTGGTTTTTAACGATCTTTTCGAATATATAGATAAATTATCATAAAAGCTAAAATTTAGTTCGATTTCCATATAAAATGTGGACTTTTACTTGTTTGCCCCATGCCACAGTCAAACACAATTTTTATAAATGCAAAATATTATATATTAACACTTTTTGCAAGGATCAAACGCTTTTGTATACATTTTCTTAGTTTTTTTAAAAAAAATTTTTTTGATTTTTTCCCAAAAATCTTTCCTAGATTCAAATACTCAACTGTATGAGCGATTAACTCGTCTAATATCCAATGGATTTTTATCATTTGAATTTTCAATGAAAAACCATTAAACTTATGACAATATTCTGTATGTGACAATGCATTTTGTTTATTTGCTGTTTTTATATGATTTTTGTAAAAATTTATTCTGTTTTATTATTTTTTTTTTTAAACTAACGCTATATGAACAATGTTCATTTTTTTTTTAATTCAAAATTCAAAAATTTAGTGGTCTTTATTTTGATATAATGAAAATTGTGCCTTTTTCTAGATATTAAGCATAACAATAAAAAAAGCTTTATTCTTCACAAAAGGGGGGGTACCCTTTGCTTATTTTGTAAGTTAAAAAAAAAAAAAAATTTGCGTATCTTTTATTTTATTATATTTTTGAGATATTTAATTGGTAAAAAAATTAAAAATACCATGGTACATAAGATTCGCTATAATGAAAACTATTTAAAAAATCATTAATACAATATGATAATGTGCACCATGAACTATTAATATCATTTTATATGGAAAACCTACTAATTATTAGCTTCTATGATAATTTGTCTATACATTCGAAAAGATCGTTAAAAACCAAAAATTTTAATACCCCTATTGTGTACTTCAACTGTAAAAACAAACAAAGTGCTAAGTTATTAGTACATTTTAAGAAAAAAAAAATTCATTACAAAAACTTAAAAATTTAAAAAAATAAAAAAAGGTACCTTTCAAAATTGTATGCGCTCAAACATAACTTAATATGAAATAATTGCGTCTGCGTGCTTCCCATGATATCGACTAAAAACTGTTGAAAATCGCAACAACAAAGTTGCAACAACTATGATATCAACGAGTACGATACCATTGTTTGCGTCTTTTTAATACCTTTCGTTTGATACCAAATTTGTATGTGTTTTTATGGCAAATAGCAGAGTTATGGTAAAAAAACCAAATTTTTGCTGATTTTAAAACGCCATTTTGAAACCCTAAACATTCAATAAAGCACATATAAAAAATACGTCAACCTTGGAATTTCATCCTCTAACACATATCCGAAAATCATTCAAATCGGCGTCTGACACTTGGGGACCTTTCCTTGCTAGCTATTAAAATTTTCATGAAAACAAAATTTTTGCAAAAATACAATTTTTTTTTCATTCACCTCAAAAATGTTTCACTCACAGATTTTTGTTTTACTCAACAAGACCTACAAGAAAAATAGTATGACTTCCCAGATATTTTGGACTGTCGCACCGTGTAAATAGATAATCGTTCAATAACACAGTGCGACAAAATGGAACGAAGTTGAAATACCTGGGAGATATTGCTATTTTTCTGGTAGGTCTTGTTGAGTTAAAGAATGTTCTATACTTGAAATTTGCCGGACACCCCCAAAATCTGGACGTATGGTCAAAAAACCGATTTTACCTACCTTTATCCACTTATTGGCGTATAACTTACCTGATTGCCAACTGATTTTAAAAATTTATCCGGATCCTGAAAGAAAATACTTGAACCTTTCTAACGATATGTATACTATTTGGAATAATTTCAGAAAACTGAGTGAATTTACTCTGCAAATACAATTTTTTTTCAATTTTTTTGACTTTTTTCAATTTTGACGATTTTTCTATACACTAAATTATATTGAGACTAGACTAGTACTGTACGGATTCATAGAAAATATTTATTAGAAATTTGAACGCAATTTAGTTTTTAAAAATTGGTCAGTAATTGACGAAGTTATTGAACTTTTCATGAAAATAGATTTTTTTCCAAAACTACATTTTCGGTATGACAACTCAAAAATGTTTGCTTGATCTTTTTTTTTTTAAGTCAGCATCATTAGTTTCGCGTTGTAATGATCAACAATACTCCGAAATCATTTTAATATTATTTTTTCCTTCAAAAAGTTTTTCTATTGTTGACATTTCTTGGTGAAAATGTTTTCCTTGCTCATCGCTTAACTGGCCTAAGTTCTCTGGGAATAAGTCCAAATGCGAATGGAGAAAATGAATTTTTATAGACATATTGCATCCCATTGCACCATATGCACATAAGAATTCATTCACAATTGCGACATAATCGTCGCTTCTATGGTTTCCGAGGAAATTAGTGCACAGCGAAACAAAACTCTTCCACGCACGTTGTTCCACGAAATTTAACTTCCTTAAAAAATTTGTATCTCTCATGACTTTTCAGATTTGAGGTCCAATGAAAATACCTTAAGTTCATAACGATAAAAAGATTAAAAAGTAATAGATATGAAAAATATACATGTTTACCTCCTTTTATTTTCGCTTCACTTAATTTTGGAAACACCCCTTTAAGAAAAACATTTTGAAGGAAAAAAGAAAATTAAAATGATTACGGAGTATTGCTGTCAATTCAGCGCGAAACTAATGATGCCGAAAAAAAAGATCAAGCAAATATTTTTGAGTTTTCATACCGAAAATGTATTTTTGGAAAAAAATCTCTTTTCATGAAAAGTTAAATAACTTCGTCAATTACTGACCAATTTTTAAAAGCTAAATTGTGTTAAAATTTCTAATAAATGTTTTCTATGAATCCGTACAGGACTAGTGTGGTCTTAATATAATTTAGTGCATAGAAAAATCGTCAAAGTTGAAAAAAGTCAAAAAAATTGAAAAAAAGTGTATTTGCAGAGTAAATTCACACAGTTTTCTAAAGTATTCCCAAATAGTGTATATATCGTTAGAAAGTTTTAAGTATCTTCTTTCAGGATCCGGTTAAATTTTTAAAATCGGTTGGCAATCAAGTAAGTTATACGCCAATAAGTGGACAAAGGTAGTCAAAATCGGTTTTTTGACCGTGAGTCCAGATTTTGGGGGTGTCCGGCAAATTTCAAGTATAGAAAATTCTTTTACTCAACAAGACCTACAAGAAAAATAGCATTATCTCCCAAGTATTTTGGACTGTCGCACAGTGTAATAGACTCGATTTAACTGGTGCTAAGAAACTCTCAAGAAAAAAAAATCGCGCTGCTTTGAAAGATGTATAGTTATGAAATCGTGACTGGTGGCGAATCATGGATCTATGCATATGTTAAAAATTGTATGTACCTGTAAGTTATTGTACACTCACAAATTTAAAATTCATTTAATTTTAAAATTAATTTTTAATTTTTAAACATAATTAATAAAATTTTTCAACTTTCAAGCAACGTACACTCACAAATGTAAAATTATGGGAAAATTCCCTAGAAACTGTTCTCATCTTAGTTATGTACTGTTCACAATAGACTGGTATATGTTGCTCGAATGGTTTGTGCATTTGCTAGCTTAATAAATTAAGAACAGTTATAAAACATAGGGGAAATATGGAATTAAGGAAAGATTTCGAATTTGTTGTATGTGTTCCCACTATCAGAACAACAAAATCTGTAAATGATTAAAACTCAAATGAAAGTCAACCAGCACTTGTATTTAACTTAAATTTAAAATATTTAGGGACCAGTTTGATTCCGGCATGTTCACATATTTTTGAAATACTTGCATAGAAATTATAGACAAAAACTTCTACAAGAATTCCACTGGACAAAAAATCTTTATAAATTAAAAATTAGATTCAAGGTCCCACCGAGATTTGAACTCGGATCGCTGGATTCAGAGTCCAGAGTGCTAACCATTACACCATGGAACCAATTTAAATCGTTTAATATGCCAGATTCTACCAGGCAAATATTTTAAATTAAAATTTTAAAATTGTTAACATAAAAATCAGTGTTATTTTGATATTTAAAGAGTCCTTATAAAAATTTTTAAAATTTAATTAAACTATAAAATTTAGTTTAAATTTTTGAGTTTTTTTAAATTTTAAATTTTAGATTTTAAATTTTAATATTTAATTATTTAATTTTAAATTTTAAACACTTCAATTTTAAATTTTTAAAATTTAAAATTTTTTTAATCTATATTTTTTTTTAAATTTGAAATTTTTTTAAATTTACGAAAAAAAAAATTCCAAAAATTAATGTCACAAAACATGTATAATTTTTGTGTTTGGTCTTTCATCCTAACCTAGATTTTTTTTTTCATATCCTACTCAAAAAAAGTTATCCTTTATTCAGTCTTGTTGACATCCTTAAGTGCATCAAAAATAATAAAGTAGGTTACCTTAGGTTCCACCGAGACTTGAACTCGGATCGCTGGATTCAGAGTCCAGAGTGCTAACCATTACACCATGGAACCCGTTAAGAATGCAGCACATATGAGATAAACTTAAACCTCTACATGCCGTTACTGCGCATATCCTTAAATGTCAGCAAGGACATTCTGCATTTGATGGTACACAAAATAAAATGCATTGTTTATAATTTTTGCAACACTTCAAACAAAAAACTAAAAAAATAATTGCAGAGCTTTCGATTTTCATCCACAATCGCGAATATTCTAATATCCTTGTAAACTTTTCAAACTATTTTGCAATACGGATGAAACAACGAAAATCTCAATCCACCCACTGCCTGCCAGATGATCCAAATAAATACTGCCACTTTTTTGGTGCAATAAAGTTTTTACATCTAGGCAAAGTATTTTCTAGCTCTATTGAGAAAATTATAAAAACTTCTTCTCCTCAAAGGATCAATTCAAAGGATTTCTAAACTTCATTTAAAATTTTGGTAAAATCTCCAATAACTTTAAGAAGTCCTCAATAAGATTTACTATGTAAAAAAGTTACTTTTTCAAAATTTACCCAGTAAACAATAAAGTAGTCCTAAATTTAATTTGCCAAAATCTTCCACATTTACTTTTTCAAAGTACCCCCACCCCCCCTTACCCACCAATTAAAATGCCAACCATTATTTTGATTAATATATTTATTGCATTCTGTTTAAATTCAATAGATAAGCTGTCTATGCTTTTTAAGCTGATAATCTTCAAACATTAAGGAAGCTTTAAGCTTTTCATTTTCAGTAAATACTGTAGTCTTCAAGCTTTAGTTATTAATGTGATTAAAATATTTAAGTGATTACAATATGAAGTGATTAAATAACGTTTAAAAATGTTTTTCAAATACTAAAACAAGCTTTTAGCTGTTGCGAAATGGTTATAATTTTAAATATCATCTGGTTTTCTTTAATTCAATGCAGTGGATGTCAGCACAGCAACACCACGTTCATAGAAACTATGTTGGTCCTGACCAGCGGCCACAGCCAGATCGACGGTAAACAAGAGCTCGGTGCGTGTGGAATTCAAGTAGACCGGAAGTGTCAGTTTGCTTGCGCGCACATCGCTTGTAGCCCTAAAAAGACGCAAATAAAAAATTTAGTCACATAAAATATTAACACTTTGCTAGCCCAACATACTTCATCCATTTTAAGATGGTCACCGGCAAGTCCATCATTATGGTTGATGCCAACAACAGTTCGTTGTTTTTGCATTGAGCGCCTTGCAGCTTCAAGCCCGTGACACCAAAGCTACTGTCCTTGTGATCGGAGTTTCCACCGGAAGCCTCTGTTATTGTGACCTCAAGTGCCAGCTCCTCCAATGACCAGCTATTGGCCTGGGCCACACACTGACGCGTAGCCGTTATATAAGCTTCAGGATTTAACAGTCCACCCAGCCAAACCGGGAAGCCCTGCATTAAAATAACAAAGCAAAGAGAAATATAATAAAAAAATAAACAAAATATTCTGAAGCATAAATTTTTCTCCATTTTTTATTTATTATGAAAAAAAAAACATGTGCTGTGATGTGCCCGATATGTGCTATTGTATGACGCATTGGTAAAGAGCAATAATCTTATTTTATGATATCTGTGAGGTAATACTTATTGAAGGAAAGTCTACTCTATTAGATTTTTGAGAAATTCAAAAATTGTAAAGTGCTAGAGTTCTTCTGAAATATGCCCCATACAACGTGCTTTTTTAAGTGAGTTAGCTCCACCTTTACTTTTTCAACAATTTAAACATTATTTTTTCAATAAAGCTCATGAATCACACATTGGTCACATCGCTCCGCATATATTTATTTAAATAGCTCACCTGTAGCTCCTTGGCACCTGCTTGGGATACCAGCTGCGACACCTTCTGCAGCTGCTGCACTCGAGTACTAAAGTCCGTAATCCACTGAATGACAGTGCAACCAGCAGGCACTGTATAGCGTTTCCAACCCTTGGGTATGATGCCGCGTACCAGCTCGGAGAGCATGGAACGATGATGATTTGTCTGCTTTTTCTCACCCTGACAAATCAAGACCACATCCTGCAAATCAGATATAACGGTCTGCAGCAATTTTGCGCCCGATGTAACCTCTCGCTCAAAGTAGCGATACAGTGGATCCTTGATATTCTCCACAGTGCGTTTGAGCACCTGCAAATTCTTCGGCAACAACTCTAGCCAGGCGTGTGCCGAATTATTTAGCGTCTTCATCCATGATGGGCGGCCATCTTCATTACGTTGTGCATTAGCCACTGCCTCGGCGCTTTCTTCAACGCTATATGCTAGCTCGTCGTCATCCTCGAGCTGCTGCATTTTCAACAGCTTACTGACCAGATCTGTACCGCGTGTCGTGAGCAACACCTTTTCGGCATTATTTGGCAAGCCCAGCCAAGAGGGTGTCTGACGATCAGCCAAATTTTCGATCCATTTCAGGAAGTGATCACGTCGTGTACCATCGGGCATAGTAATGTGACGTTGTCCACTTGCGCCACCATCCACATTGGCCACCAAAGCAAAGTCAGCCTCAAAGCTGCGTGCCGTGAAGAGTTTCTTCAAGAACGAAGTCAGCAGACGCTGATCAAAGTCGTTGTCGATCTTGCCACCGTAGATAGACTGCGACAGCAAGGTGACCAAAGCATCCCAGGGCACCTTTTCAGGCGGTAGATTTGTGCGACCCATAGCGGTCGTATCGATCCAGGTGTCCAGAGTATCGCAAGCGACACGCAAGTCCGATTCATTGAACTCGTACTTTTTAGCCCAACCCAGAGGCACGTAGCGCAGCCGTTCCTGCACAATGGCATGGAACCAGGCCAACAAGAAGTAAAGACGTGCACGTTCGCTGGGAGTTTTCATCATGCGCGTAGCCGGTACTGTGGAGAAGGTGCGCAACAAATTGGCACGTATGCCTGGCGGTGGCTCGTAAACGAAAATGCGTCCAGCGCGCAGCAAGTTAACAGGCACGCGTGGACTGATTTCCATGGTGAGGAAGAGACGGAAACCAGAGTGCGGCTGTAGGGAATGGAGCTTCTTCTCCAGCTGCACCAGCCACTGCGGAGCCAAGTGGACGTTCTTAAGCAGTACCCAGCGGCCAGTCTTGCAGGCCATGTTTATGGCGCGTTCAGCTTGATTGAAACCTTCAGCAGAACCAATGGCTATGCTGGAGATCTGCTTGTTCAGCTCAGCGGCCAAGTCATCAACGCGACCAGAAGCATCGAAGCCTGGCACGGCGCAGAGTAGCGCAGGTGTATTACAATTCAACTGCTTCTCTACGACGTTACCAAAGTTCAACTCCATTTCGGCAGTAGACATAAAGTCTACACCTAACACGGAGTTAACGACATTATGCGCGGCAGCAATAACGCGATCTGGGCGGAAGGCCTGAATCAACAACAGCTGATGCACGGCACCAACAACGGGCGAGAGTGCTTTCGACTCGTCCCAAAGCTGTGGCACGCACTGCTCCGGCGAGCTTTGCTGCAGCCAAGCACCAATTTCAGGCATAGAACGCAGCTTTTCAATAAGTTTTCGGAAGATTGGAACACGCGTAGCTAAACGATTGACACTCTCGACTTGTTCGTAGGAGAGCCCTTCGACCATGGTAGGATTGGCAAGCAGACCCTCGCGACTGCGCAAAAAGAAATTAAACTCAGCATCGAGATTTTGTTCGGAGGTGCCCTTCAAATGTATCTTGCACATAAGGAGGGCAAAAGTGAGACGATCATCGTGCATCATGCCGCGAGCAACACGTTCATAGCAAACCTGTAAATAATAGCAGAGACAAACTGTAGACGTGAAAAACTAAAAAAAGTGATTAAGGGGGGAGAAACTTACGCGGAATAAGTCCTTGGTAATAATGCCTAAACGTTCCGAATAATCGGACTTGCCCTCCAATCTTGTGTTGTTGTAGAGCACAGTAGAAAAGATGTCCAAGAACATCTTCAATGAGTATTGATAGAGGAAATGAACCTGGTTCAAGCTGTCCATGGTGAAGTAGATGTTACTACAAGCAACCGATAGCGGCAGATATTGCTGCGACACTGTCTCAATTTCAGCAATAACCTTATCGGTCTCATCGACTTTCTGATTGATGTCATAGGCCTCCTTTTTCAAAGTTTCCAAAGTCGTAATGACCGAGTCGTCATCCAAAATCTTACCCTTGGCATCATTCAAAGCTTGCAACAGACTCTTTTCCAGCTGACGTAGACGCAAACGGAACTCACCTTGCAGCTTCAGCAGATCAGAACGCTTCTCATCGATATCGGGACGTTCTGCTTTGAGAACTTGATTGAGACACTGCGACTGTAGAGAGCTGCGTGTGACGGTAAAGTTAACAAAGGTGACACGCGAGCAAATATCTGGTGGAAATTCAACGGTAGGATCACGTGTTGACAAGAAGATGACAAATGAAGGTGACAAATCAATATCTTGATCACCCAAGGTGATGAGCACACGGCCACCCGTACGACGCAGCTCACGATTGAGCACAGGATTAAGAATAGGATCATAATTCTCAACATCCTGCACCAGCAGCGGATTACCGAAACGTAAAGCAGATTCCAGATTCTTACGGAATGAGTCATCCAAGAATGAAGTTTTAGTAATCTTTTTGCCAGCATATTCGTTGAGCAAGAATGTTGTAGCCTGACCGGAAGGATCAATAATAAGTGGATAGCGATTAAAGCGTTTAAGCATGATGGCGTTCTCGGTGCAGAGATCATCGCTGGGTAAGGCATTAGCTTGCCAGCGTAGACGTTCGTCTGGATTGGAGAGATACTCGGTGCGTGCAATATCAGCACGGTACTGAATGCTAGCTGCCTGCAGATGTTGACTCCAAGTGGTAAAGAGATTAAGGCGATAGTGTTGATCAAAGTAGCCACCTGGAAGGGAGAGCAATGGAAAGAATAAAGTCAGCTTTTGTTAAAAATGTGTTTTATGAAAAACAAAACATGTCCTGGAATGCGCTATATGTGTGCTGTCTTGTGCCGCATTGGGAAAATGAAAATTTATTTCAATAGTACACTTTCTATGAGATGGTGTTTTTTAATGAAAATGTAGTTCCAAATTACATTTTTTTTTTTATTAATTTCGAAATTGAGCTGTGATGTGCATTGAATTGTGCTGCGAAATATCATTGAGGGAATATGTTTTTTAAGTAAAGTTTACCCTAATATTTTTTTTTAAGCTCTGAAGTGATCGAGTTGTGCTGCAAAGTGCGGTTGGTGGAATTTTATTATTTTTTTAAATTGAAGTTATTTCAGCTTCTCAGAGCACAAGTGGTGAAAGTCCATTTGTGGTAGTTTTGAGAAAATCGAACATTTAGAAAAATTCTTATAAGAAATTCTAAGTATAAAGAACTCAGATTGGCTTATAAGCTAGTTCAAGAACACAAATAGAGCTATTCATACCGTAAAAAAATAAACTAAATAATACCCAAAAA
This sequence comes from Pherbina coryleti, assembly GCA_943735915.1. Lineage (NCBI taxonomy): Eukaryota > Metazoa > Arthropoda > Insecta > Diptera > Sciomyzidae > Pherbina > Pherbina coryleti. The sequence goes on from OX030952.1 coordinate 101,441,722, forward strand.
TGATGAAGAATATTGCATACTTGTAAAAAAATTTGGACTTACGCCACTTGTCCTCTGAAAATTTTTTAAAATTTCTCGTTTCCGCTGTGGAAATCTATTGTGAGATATTTTTAAGAATTTTTTTTATGAGGAATGACTGCATTTACACCTAGAAGTCGGACAAAACCCTTCCTTATCGATTATTTTCATTATCAAGGAAGATATAAAATGGGTGAACTTACGCCACTGTTCTCTGAAAATTTTTTCAAATTTCTCATTTCGCTGTCGGAACTTACGCCACTTGTTCTCTGAAAATTTTTTCAAATTTCTCATTTCGCTCTCTGTAAAATTGTGGACTTACGTCACTTGTGCTCTGAAAAAATTATGTAATTTGTCAGAACAATAACAATGTATTGCATAAGCTAGGAGATTCTAATCCGGACTCATAAATAGGTTACATTTTCCTCTTCACTTCTGTGTACTTAACTCAATTTCTCTAAAAATGGACTTACGCCAGTTGTGCTCTAGTCAGCTCATTTAAGAATCGTGCTATGGTGTCCTTGGCTTGTGACAAAATGAACCGTACTGAGATTGAAAAATGTGTATATTAACGATTTGAAAGACTATAACATGCCAGCCTTGCTTATTTAGCAGCCTTGGAGTTTGCTTCGCAAATGCTACTTAAAGATTTTATTACCATTTGAGTAAATATTAAGGCAGAATACGAAGCTTTTTTAAAAAAGTGCTATCTTCAATTTCTGCCATAAATTCGGAAAAGAACTAAGTCGGAATCTTGGTTAAAACATTGTCACATTGCATATCTTCGTTGGAAAAAAATTAATCCTCTGTTGTTTTCACAGATTACAATTCGCATTTAGGTCATACTCAAGGTTGAACTGTTGTAATGTCATTTCAATTGAAATGAATTTATGCTCTTAAAATTCTCAAATATACGAATAGTTTTAATCACTCTGCGTCACTTTGCAGCACAACTTGGACATATTGCAGCGCAATACGAGTATAATACAGCGCAACTTTCGAATTTTTGAATAAAATTAATGGTGAAGTTAACTTCGCAACTCTAGCAAATCATAGCACAATTTACGGATTTCTGAAAAAGATCAATGGAGCAACATATTTCACATTTAAAAAGAACCACAACTAGAATAAATTTTTTTCAAATGCAGACGTTGGGCACATCGTAGCACCTACTTCACTGTAAATTTCAAGGTCTTCTTACCATAAGCTATAAAAGCAGCCGATAGCAACACATCGCCAATAATGGTTGACATTTGGGATTTGAAAGTTTCACTGGTGCACTCCCAACGTTCGCGTTCAATGTTCAAGCTCTTAAGCAAGGCAATCGAACGATCAACCTTAGCCTGTACATTCTCCAAATCAGTTTTGATAGCCTGAGCCTGGGAGATGAGTTGAGCGTATTCTTCCTTGTAGGCTGCAATGCTGCGTTCTAGCTGCTCGACCATATCCTTTGTTTCCTTAGCATTCTGCTGATTAGATTCAGCTTGTTCCTCCAAAGAGCGCAGCTCTTCACGCAGCGGTTCAACACGTTTCAACATGTCAGCATATTCAATCTGGATGAAAACAAAAATGAAGCAATTAAATTTATTTTGTAAGTTTTAATATTACTCACCTGAGCAATGGCCCATTTGACCATAGGACCGCAGGCCATACTGGCACGATTGACCTTCTCGAAATTGTAGTCAGGGTTGCTGAGATATTTGGATTTCATCTTCTCGCGGACCTCATCACTTTCGATTTTTTTTTTTTTTTTTTATTTTAAGAGATAAGAAAAGTTAAAATCAACACATACAAAGTCAGAACGAAAACAATTGAACAGGTGGATGAAAATCAAGCAAAGCATTTCTTTAGCATTCTATATTTATTTAATTTGTGTGATTTTAATATTTTTTTTTTTTATATTATTGTTACTAAGCCAAAACCAATATTTTTTATACAATTCACCGTTACCAAAAAGGAGTTAAAGAAAATTAGATAAAAAAGCTTTAAAAACTAGCTCAACTTTTATAAAAGCTACTTACTATAGAAGAAAATTATTATACGAAAAAGATAAAAAAAAGGATAACGTCAATAAAAAAAAAAAACAAAATAAAATATAAAAACAATTTTTAAAACATTATAACTAAGAAAATTATTATATTATGTAGTTAAGTTGTTTCATGCTTACGTTATGTGTTCAGTACCAAAGTTAGATACAATCGAATTAATAAAGTTTTCTCTCATTATAACGGCACGAATCGATTTCCAATCGGTTGCATTCTCGCCCAGTAGCAAACAGATCGATTCGAGTGCCAATTTCACCACAGATGGTGGATTAGCCATTGTTCTCACCTCAACAAGTTGTTGTTTACGTATTGATTTAACGGCTAAAGTAGTAGTAGTAAGTTGTAAGTAGTAAGTAGTTAAAGTAGTATTTTCTTTTTTTTTTTTCTTTCATTTTTTTTTAGAGTATTATTTATGTTTTGTTAATATTATTAACAAAATTTTGAGTTTTGAGTTGCTACTGCTAAGTAACAGCAAATATTAGGATATACTTTTAAAACAAAAAAAACTAAGAGGAGCGCATTTGTTTTTATAGCTTCTTAGAACTTACAAAGAAAAAGAAAAAAAATTAAAAATTAAAAAAAAAACAAAAATTAATTTTTAATCATGAACTATTTGCATTTCTTAATTTAAATCATGACGTAGCTGCAGACTTAAGCTAAATTTTTCTTAAAATATTTTTAAAAATTAATTTATTAAAATCATCACAACTACTACTGCTGGCAAAAACATTTTTTTCTTATAACATCCAAAAATACCGAGCAAAATAAATTATAACAAAATGACTAAAAAAAAGGTACTTCAATAATCAATTCATCAGTAACGTAAGAGTTCGCTAAGACTAATTCTTTCACGTGCTAATAATAATGCCACTCTTTTTTGGTTTTGGTGCAAACAACTATGTATAGTGATCTAACTCCGATAAATAATTACTAACAAAACGAAAAAAAGATACAGTAGTTTCGACTATGTCGTAGCACAAGACGTAGAATTATTCAATTCGCTATTGATGACATCATTTTTAAAAAATATTTAGCGAAATATTTATTCCATACACCTGAGCATATGATATTGAAAAGAGTGCCGGAGAGGGTTAATATGTATGACCGACCCCCATTACTTTTGCAAAAGAAACATTTTTTTCCTTTGACACCTATTCCCTCCGACCACTCCTTAGGGGGGCTCCCATACAAATTTTATGGCTTTTGTATATTTATTCCATACACCTGAACATTTGACCTTTAAGAGAGTGCCGGAGAGGGTTAATATGTATGACCGAACCCCATTACTTTTGCAAAAGGAACATTTTTGCCTTTGACACCTATTCCTAAGCCTAAGGCTCAAAAAGTGATATAAATACCGACACCTGATCACTATCAACCACCCTACTTAACTCCGAGAACGACGTATTCTACGTCAAAATAAAAAAATTCCTATGTAAATATTGCAACTGTGTAAATGTCATATAGACGTGATTTCACTTGTAATTCTTTTATTTGGAAATATAACACATCGGGTTATCGACGGTTGGTTTAAAAGTTACAGTGGTTTAGTGAAACAACTTTTTTTTATTTTGAGTGCGATCCAGTGAGTGCAATAACAGAGGAAAAGTTCTTGAAGATGTAATTCTTTATAAAGATCTTGTGGTTTTAAATAACGGTTCTCCTACCCACTTTTCCACACATAGAACTTTCTCCCACGTGGATATCTCTATGTGTTCTGCGGAGATTACTCCCAAGTGTTCATGGAAAATCCTTGAAAATCTTCATGGTAGTGATCACTACCCGATTCTTATTGATATATTCACTAATCTTAGATTCGAAAATATAAAACCCAAACGGAAATTCAAGACCGATTTAGCAAATTGGCAGACATTTCAAAATATTTCTGAGCAAATAAGCGATACAAAAGAAATTTCTAACAATATCAACAAAGAAGCAGCTAATTTAGTTAAAATTATTAGAAACGCTGCTAATATTGCAATCCCTCAAACAAAAACAATCTTTTCCAAGGCCTCTATACCTTGGTGGAGCAGAGAACTCCAAAAATTAAGGGAAGATAAACAGAGTCGCTGGCATAACTTTAAATGCTTTCGTAGTAATTATAATTTAATTCTCTATAAAAAAGCAAATGCCTTATTCAAAAAATCTGTAAAATTAGCAAAGAGAACAAGTTTACAAAAAATTACTTCAAACATTAACCCAAATTCCAGCCCAAAGAAAATCTGGTCCGACATAAATATGTTGACTGGAAGAAGAAATAATCCAATTATAAGATCTTTAATATCTGGAACAGAAATTTTAACAAACCCAAGAGAAATTGCAAATTTATTTGCCTCTACATGGTCTAATTGCTCTAAAGATGAAAATTTTCAAACAGAATTTATTCTAAACAAAAACTTAGCTCTGCAAAATCGATATTCCTATGATACTTTATCATCTTCAGCAAACAAAATTGAGTTAGATATATCCCTTATTGAATTAGAAAGCGTGCTACACAACGTGAAAGGAAAAACACCAGGTGCCGACCGAATATCCTATCCTATGTTAAATAATCTAACACCTTCAGTTAAAACAAGATTGCTCACTTTGTATAACAACATTTTAAACAAGGGTATATATCCACAAAACTGGCGTAACGCCGTAATCATTCCAATACCCAAACCCAACAAACCTAGCTGTGAGATCAGTGGCTATAGGCCCATTTCACTTTTATCGTGCTTGGGAAAAATCTTGGAAAAAATTATTTCTAACCGTATACTGTGGTATATAACAACAAACAATTTAATATCCCCAAACCAAGTCGCCTTCAAAAGAAAACAAAGTACATCTGATGTACTACTTCACCTACAGCATTATGCGTCTTCCGCTCTTTCTAGCAAAAATCACGTATCTATTCTAGCTACCGATTTTGAAAAAGCTTTTGACCGCATCGGGATACACGTAGTACTTCAGCAACTTGCAGTTTGGGGAGTTGGTCGAAAAATCTTTGATTTTGTTAAAGCATTTCTGACCAGCCGCAGATTTCGAGTTAAAATTAACAATTATTTATCAGAGCCTTCAGCACTATACAACGGGATCCCTCAAGGTTCCCCATTATCAGTTGTATTATTTATAACAGCTTTTCACCAATTCAGCAAAATAATTTCACAAAACAATAAACTAGAACACTGCATTTATGCCGATGATTCTATCATATTTTCTAACGTTAATGATAATAACAAAATAAAAGAGATGTTCACGAATGTTTTAAGCCAAATCAAAAAATGGAGTAAAATGTCAGGTGCAAAATTAGCACTAGAAAAATGTAAAATTCTGCACATATGTAGGAAAAGAAATTGTACACCTTTTAGTATAAGTTATAATAATGTTATTATTGAATCTGTAGATAATCTTAAAATATTAGGCATTGTATATGATAAAAAATTTAGCTTTAAGCAACAATGTTTAGAACTAAGAAAAAACCTTGCTACCAGGCTCAATATAATAAAATACTTATCATCTAAACATTCCTACATACATGTTACAACATTAATCAATGTTACACGTTCATTAATTTTGTCAAAAATCGATTATGCTCTTCCTATTTTCGGATGGTGTGCCAAAAACTATATAAAGCAGCTTGATGCACCTTACCATGCAGCAGTCCGACGTTGTATTGGCGCATTTCCCACATCCCCAATTAAAAATATATTAGCGGAATCTGGCCTCCCTTCTATACCGCAACGTATCGAAACAACAACCTACCAACTGATCCCAAAACTATTCAACAGCAACAACGCTCTGCTATACAAGGACATAGCGAAAACAATTAAACGGAAACGAGTTAAGAAAATAAAATCCACGATACAACGTTGCATTGATTTCGCAAAACTCGTTGATCTCGATATAAAACCCCGTCGTACGAAGCAAAAATTGGAGCCCTCATGGTTTTTGAATGACGCATCTTTCATCACAGACCTGCAATCATATTCTAAACGCGAAACCAACGTAACAATTTTCAAAAAACTTTTCGCAGAATGCGCGGACCAATATACCAAAAGGAACTGGAAATTCCTTTACACAGACGGATCAAAAACAAGAGACTTTACCTCATTTGCCACAACGGATTGTTAATAACGAACGGTTTACTTGCTCCATACGTTTCAGTTTTTACAGCCGAAGCTCTTGCCATAAAACTTGCTACTGAACACGCAAAAAAAAACCGGGGCAAGTTTATCATATGCTCCGATAGCAAATCTACCATTGAGGCAATCCAGAATATACATAACGACAGCGAAATAATATCCGCTATCAGAAATAACTGCATTCAAAACCCAAACAAAATAAAAATAATGTGGGTCCCCGGACACGCAGAAATTAAGGGAAACGAGTTAGCCGATGAGGCCGCTTCGTTTGCAAACAGATCTCCTCTCCAAATGTTCGCCACTGCAGAAAAGCATGACATGGCCAGGTACATCAATCAACACCTTCAACTAACGAAAGCAGCTAAATGGGCAACTTACAATCACCATTACAGCTCCATAAATATCAATGGACTGAAGCCAGTTTATCCACCCTCCTGTTCACGTTATCAATGTCAGATTTTTGTTCGTCTCCGCGTAGGACACACTAAACTAACCCACCAACACCTGTTATGTGGTAAGACTGCACCAAGCTGCCCCTTTTGCAATAACCCAGCATCTATTAAGCATATTCTTAATGAGTGTCATAATCTAACAACCATTCGAAACAATATCTTTGGAAATAACCTACCAACAAATTATCTCATTAACATAACTCCTATAAATATTATTTTGATTGAAAAATACATTAAATCCTGCAAATTAAATGAATTTATATAGAATATACGCACATTCTTAAAAAAACTTATATCTACTTTTTATATTTAAGTCGAGCTGAAGGCCCTGGCAGCTATTGCTCTCCTATTTAGTTGTAAGATTTTATATTTTATGATTAACAATAATAAATAAATAAAAAATAAATAAATATTTTCAAAACAATAAAAAAAAATAATTTCGTTTTATGACAAAACTTTGCTTTTTGAAACAGAAGCTTAGTTTGAGAACTGCACCAAGTTATCCGAACTCTGCACCAGGAAAACCATTATTGACTGGTTTGCTAAATTTAAACATGGTCGTACAAACACCGATCTTGCGCCACGCTCTGGTCCCCCAAAAGAGGTGGTTATACCGGGAAAACATCAAAAAGCCCTCAAAATCGTTTTGGCAAACCATACAGCGAACTTATAAGAGATATATAAAAGGAGGAATATATAAAAGGAACGTATAGGCTGTAGTTTGCATGAACACATTTGTATATGATAAAGCTTTTTTCGAAGCGGATGCCACGTGTGCTAACACTAGACTAAAAACAACTATTTCGGCGAAATGAAAAAGATTTTTAGCGTCGATACGTAATGATGGACGAAACTTGGATCCACCATTTTACGCCAGAGTCAAATCGGTGGTCAGCTGAGTGGACAGCAGATGATGAACCTCGTTTAAAGCGGCCAAAAGCACAACAGAGTGCTGGCGAGGTTATGGCATCCGTATTTTGGGATGCGTATTTTATTTATCGACTCCTTTAGAGACAACAAGACAATCAGAAGCGATCGCTATACATGAACCAACTGGATCGTTTGAACGAAGAAACGGCCCTATATGCAAAAAAGGAAAATGATCTTTCAACAAGACAATGCAGTGTGGCACACTTCTTTGGTTACGAATAACACGAATCAAACTTTGAATTGCTTCCGCAACCACCCAATTGTCCAGATTTGGCTTCTAGCAACTTTTTCCTGCTCGCAGACCAAAAAAAGGGCTTGCCGGAGATGATCGCCGAAACAAACGCTTATTTTGAAAAGCCACCGAACGGTATTTCCAGGCTAAGAAAAATCACAAAAGAGTGAATCAGAAACGAATCAGCGCGTTCGTTAAATAAAAATAAATCCTCGCATAAAATAAGTTAAAAAAAAAAAAAAATAAATAACTGGCCATTTCAGCCCTGAAAGGACTTTGACCTAGCTTCTTATGATCAATTGTGTTGTGCGTGTTATTAAGTTTGTACACAACTGACCGAGAACCGGACCTACATGTTTAACGCCGACTCCGAACAGCGATGAACAGAATGTTCTTGTTCTCAAGAAGCTTTACATCGCATTTTGATTACTCTCTGAGGTTTGCCATTGTCTGCAGAGAGGTGGCGGCCGTACAGAAAAATTATTTTAATTCAAATAATTTTCTGTCGATGCTGGGGTTCGCTCCAGGTACGTTGACATAGCGGCCACGCACTTTAACCAACTACGCCACGGACGCCACAAGTATTATCCAAAGAGTAACTATGGAGCGCTTCAATGCGATGAATGAATTATTCCGAAACGCTTATATTTTCCACTTCTTTGGATTTTGGGAAAAAAACACCAGTTCTTCTGACTACTGAAAGTACAAAAAGAGGACTGTCTATTTGAAAACAAAGAAGAAAAGTACAAGGAGTATACATTAAGTTTTATACAATTGCTCGTTTATTCCTCGCTTATTGCTCTTCTCAAACCTCAAATAATTGGGAACGGCCAGGAGTCTCAAGTGGTACAGGTCACTGCACAGGTTCTCCTAAAGTGATATGTACGATTCGATCCAGAAACATTCTAGATATAAATCATCCAGAGATGGCACCGCCAGCAAGCTATATTTTTTATTCGTATACTGTGGTACTGTCCCTGTCCAGATTGCATACCAACTTTTAGTTTGCATGCTTTAAGGATAAAAGGTAAAATCATATTGGGGCAGGTCCATTGGAGGTTGCTTGGGGAAAATGAATAAATGTCACATGCGTGCGATCATTAAATAACTCTATTTAAAAGACTCTTCTACAACATGAAAAACTCTACATCATATTCAATAGTCAACAGCGGGTCTTAGGTCAGAAGATCATGAACAACCATATATATTTACATGTGTAGAAGCTATGTGGTAGGTGGTTGCACGTTGGATAACATTCGATTAAAAAAAAAACAACAGTCAAAACAATCGACTGAAGCAAGTGAACCTGCTCAAAAGGCAAAAACAATTTTACCTGCAAATAAGTTTATGGCAACAGTTTTTTGGTATTCGAAAGGAATTATCTTCATTGATAACCTTAATAAGAGAAGAACCCGCAATGACGGCTACTAAGCAGAGGTCTCACAGTGAGTGACGAAGTGAAGTTAAAGCGAAGAAATCATACGACGAAGTAAATTTTTTCCAGCCATGACAATGCACACTGTCAGTCGTTGCAATAGCTAAGCTAAGTTTTGTTTGAGTTTAAATTCGAATTGTCCCTCTATCCGCCGTATGCACTACATGTAAACTCCAGGGATTTTTATGTTTCTAACCTCAAAAAAATTGCTCATCGGTAAAAGATTTGTGAGCACCTAGACTGTCACCAATATTATTAATGCGTATTTTAAGGAATTTGACAAATCACAAAAATGCAATTGATCGGATAGTACATCACTGCGAAACATATACTTATGTTAAAAAAAAAAAAAAAAATGGTGTTTAGTCTATCAGATCGAAACCTATGCTTCTTTTCACACGTTTCATAGAAAAAATGCTAATTGTATGGTAGCAGTAAAGCAAGGGCGTAACCAGGGCTTTGAAAGTAGTTTCTATGTGTAATTCCTTTTTAATACTTTTTAATATGTGGTTTTTCCTTTTTCTTTGAAACTAGATATGGTAAAAAGATATTATAAAGATATGAAAGAGATGGTAAAAATAAATTTATAAGGTCTTGCGCCCCTCTAATTTTCATCCTGCCTACGCCCTTGCTGTAAAGGTTAGATAAAGGTATCCGTAAAGGTATCTGTTATGTGTTAGCTTTATTCGGGAAGCAAAAACTGCAAGTAGCAGTCTCCATAACGCAAGTGGTAACAAGCTTGCTTACGGCCCGAAGTCACTTGGTTCGAGTCCCGACAAAACCATGAGCCTACGCTTTTACCTTTTTTCTTTTGTAATCAACCGAAATATAAAATTCATAAATTTACTGCTTAATAGTGTTCGTTGGTGGTAGACAAGTTTGTGGAAAGGATTGTATAATACGTTGCATAATACTTAGGTTGAGGTTCACATTCAACATTTTACAGTTTTCTCAGATTCAAATTCAAATGATTTAGAGCTTTCTGTCACATATAGAACATCCTACTATTGTTTCGATGGACTTTCCTTTCTTTCCCACATATTTATCACCCCATTGTGATGTACGCCTGAAACTTTTGGTTAAAAGCTTATTTTTTCCTTCAAATTCAAGTAATAAAAAAATTTTAACCGAGTCATGGTGACTTTTACAGTGATTACAAAAAATTTTATAAATTTATGACTTTTATCTTTTTTATAATCAAAAAGATAAATAAAAAAAAAAACAAAATCCTTCATAAATAAAGAATTTATCTATATAGTAGGATATAACTGGTTATGGAAATCAAACTGCGCTCTTGTAATAATTTTAAAAAATACTCAGAATTTTGAAAAACAAAAACTCTCGCTGCTTGCTGTTAAAAACAGGTTTAAAAATAATAATTTTATCATTAGTTTGTTATAAGCAGCATATTTAACACAAAGTTTAAGAAAATTTTAGTTTTTTTATGTATAAAAATAAAATAAATGTTTAAAATTATATACCAATTAAATTCAAATAATTAACATTTAACAAATAAAATCAAATCATTTACAAATAACTTAAGATAAATAAAGTTAAAAGTTAAGAAGAATTTCTTTCGAATACAAATTTAAATAAACATACATAGTTAATTTTGTTAAGAGCTTTTCTTTTTTTTTTTTAAGTTTTATTGTTGTGCTGAGCGTATGCAGATGTGATGGAGGGATGGTGTTGAAGGTTTTGGACAGGATGTGCTTATATTATAATGAATATAAATTGATGAATATGTTGAGGGTGGGGCCAGTTTCAAAACGAAGAGCAGGACAGATAGAGAGATTTTAACAATTTTGAGCCGATGAAATACACAGTTTTGTACATCTTTAAACTTCGTAACATGTTAGCCAATTTTTAGTCAATAAATGAATGATATGAATGAACAAAATGAGTGAATGAAAAAGTATGGATTGTTTGATTTGCATGTGATGTGGTTTTAAGTGTGTTTAATTGTAGAAATATAAATGTAGCGTACGTGATCTTATCAGTTTCCAAATTAACAATTGACGATATGAAACTATCTTTAACGAGAATGCCACGAATTGCCTTCCAATCGGTTGCGCTCTCGTTGAGCAACTCGCAAACCGATTCCAAAGCCAATTTAACGACAGCCGGCGGATTGGCCATAGAGCGCACTTCGGCCAAGTGTTTCTTTTTAATGGAGCTAACAGCTAAACAGGTTTGGTTAAATAGCGACGCAAGAGAACAATAGTTAAGAGATATTTTTTTTTGTTGTTTTTGTATGTGTAAAATAAATAAGTAAATAAATTTATAACTAATGATAAGAGGATAATAAAATATGACAAAAAAGTGTGATTAAATTAAAATTTAGATTTATACTTAAATATACACTCTCTTAATTGCGCTCCTAAGAGAAACAATAAATAAAAATATAAGCAAGAGAAAGCACTCTTTTAAAGGGTAATAATTTAATGCCACGCCTACCTTGTTGTGCCTCAATAACAGCTGGTTCGACTTGCGCCAAATCAGCCATTACATATTTACGCTTCTCTTCAATCTTTACTGTTTGATCAGCCAAACGCAGTTGTATCTCTTGCGATTGAATCTTCTTCTTTTCAGCCTCCTGTTGATCCTTAAACATCTGCTTAAGCTTAGCGTTAGCAGCTTCATTCTTGGCCTGTAGCTCTTGTGACTTGACAGCCAAAGATTTTTGCATTTCCTCCACCTGCTCGACAGTCTCGGCGATTTTATTGAGACCCACATTCAAATGCAGTTGCTGTTCTTCCAAATCACTACGTTTTTCATTGTATAACTTGACAAAGTGATGTATAAAGTCCAGATAATGACGTGGCGTAACAGCCATGGTGCGTCCACCACGCTTGGCCAAGCGTCCGTTAGCTTGATGCAAGGTTTGATGTACATAAACGCAGCTGTTGATGACAGCGTCACGATGTGAAGGTTGCGCTGGTACAAGTGGACAGACCGACGGGAAGAAATCTGGTGCTATCCATTGTGGCTTCTCTAGGTCAACACGTATTGTGAACTCTTTGCCAACTTGGAAGAGCGCCGAGTCGGACCAGTCTCCAAACCAATTCAGCACGCAACGATTGAAGAGCGCTGGTGAAGTTGCTGCGCGATCTTTGAGACCATCTGTAGAAGGATTCATAGTAAAGACTACGTGCAGATTGCGCATGACTTGTTGAGTGAACCTGGGGAAAAGAATATTTAAATTTTAGTTTATCTTGCTGTATATTTAGGGAAATCGTTTATTGAAATGTATCAGTTTTTGTAAGGAATTTAATTGTGCAACTTCGTTTGACTTTGTTTTAAATTTCGTCCCGAAGAACTTGGTTGAATAAATTTTAATTCAGCACAGTAGCATGCAACTTTTCTTAAGACCCCACTAATAATTGATATTTGATAAAATTTGTAAACTTACCATTTATACAATTCATCGCTAGAATCCAACATAAGTCCTTCACGTTGGGCGCCCTCCTTGCACTGCGTCATCAGTGTGGTGTATTCATCACCCTCAAACAAGCCAGGCACTTCGCCGTTAGCCAACAAAGTATTCATACGTTCCAAAAAGCCTGAATCCAAAACATTCGATTCATCCAAAATGAAAGCAATCTTCTCATCCTTGCAGCCAGAGCGACGCAGTACGCAACGCAAGTCCTCATCAAAGTCTTCGCTAGTGTATTTATTGTGCACCTTAATCTGGAATATCGATAGACCATTCATCCAGGCAACGAAACGTGAAAGCGTCGTTTTGCCAGCGCCAGAAACACCAATAAGCAACAAATGTCCTTGCGGTTGACGGAAGATACGATCAATACGCAAAACATGCTCGAGAACTTCGTCAAAGAGGACGAGAGGAACATCCAGTTCCTCCTCGTAAAAGACCTTTAGACGAGCGCGCACATAGTCACGCAGTTCTTCGCGATTGACTGGCGTATAGTCCTTGGATAGCCAGTTGCTGTAGAGTATGGGGCGCTTGAGAGCCTCCTCTGAGTTAATGCCAGGGAAATGTTTGAGAGCAACAATATCAATGTTTTCGTTGGTCCAGCGACGCTCAGAATCTTCAACAAGACGATCCTGGAAAGGAATAGATTTATCAGATTTATGTTCGTTTATTTGTTCGTAAACGTACCTGGAAAAGTCGCAATGCTTCATGAGCCCACAAGCGCACCAAACCCTCGACAGGCAGTGAGTCTAGTGGACGTATAGCCTCACATATGCCACGCACCCAACGTGTCATCTCACGCGGTGAGTAAACATAATGTGGCTGCATGTCCTGGGTAAAACGATCCTGCGAGACCAAATAGAATTCGACCATAGCATTAGTCAGCGGCTCAGAGTAGCCACGCAGCGATGGCATAAGACGCAGCATAGCGCGCGAAAAAGTGCCATAGATCTGTTTAAGCGAAGTCTCGCCAGGATAGTCGACATAAATGATGGGCACGTGACGCAAGAAACGATGTGATAGTGGCTTACGACCAGGATCAGTTGGCGGATTGCAGGCGCCTACAAATTGAATGCGCTCTAAGGACACCCAAGCCTGATCATTGGCACGATAGAAGCCTCTGTGCTCAACCAGTTGACGCAAAAAGGAAATGACACGTTGTGTGCCATAAGAGTCCATATCGGGCAAATTTATTTCATCGCAGAAGAGCACAAGCCACTTACCAATCTTAATAAATAATAAAAACGAAGAAACATTTTTACAAAAATTCGATGGGGATCAGAAGTATTTATAATACCTGCACGGGTGAGAGCACCACACCGTTGGGTGTCTTGCGATACTCGCAGTAATGATCGAAAGTCTTAAGCAAAAGCTCTGGCGTGGTAGCTGAAGAAAAATTCAAGCCAACCACCTCCATATCAGGCAGAGCACGCAGAGCAGAGAACAGCGTCATAGTTTTGCCAGAACCGGGAGGACCACAGAGCACTATAAAAAAAGAGTAAACATTAACAAAAGTGATACTTCTGGCTTTATTAAGATCTATAAAACCTACCTAATGGCTTGTGTTCGGCCAGCCAAGTGTAGAGCAACGACTCATGACGCACTGTATCCAAAGTGGGCACAACAATATCGGGTGAGGCCACCTTGTGCGTTTCCACTTCAATAACGGGCACCTTGTTTGACCAGGGAACCCATTCACCATTCATGCTAACCTCAAAATCAATGATGGGTGCACCAGCTGCTCCTGGCAGTGGCACAGTGGTAACGCTGCGCATATAATCACCCAGATCGGTGCGTACCTTAAGTTTAGCATCACCAGCAAAGGACCAGAGCACAGAATAAATCAAGGCTTTTGGTATGTATTGCTCCAACTGGTCAGCAGAGCAAGGGAAATCCGGATGTTGACTGTTAAAGTTCAGGATATTTCTAAAAAGAGAAAAAAAAAATGGAAAAATTTTAAACGTATACATGGCAAAGTGGGTGGGAAAAATCAATGTACTGGAAGTAAGCTACGCCTTTTTTTTTTATCTTAATCAAAAAAAATAAGTTGTGATGTGCCTGAATATTGGCATATTTCTGAATTGAAAGAGCACAACTCGAACACATCACAGCAGTTTCCAAACTTGTTAAAAATATTAAAAAAAAGAAAACATGCCATTGTAATAAATTTTTGTCTATGCAGGACATGATAACACAAAATAAGTCGGAATGACTAGTTTTATTCAATACTCTAGCTCTTACCTGGCAGCTTGATTTAACATCGAGAAGAGCGAACTCAATGCACGCAAACGCGTGAAGTCCATGATATGCTCCTGTTCCATGGCATATTCCAAAGTTCGCACAACAATGCCATCGGCCGAGAAAAATGGCTGCAACAACAAAGCAATATCGCGTTGTACCTGCAAGGATAAGGAAACCTCATCGCCATCCTTATCCGCCATGGCAGGCATAGATTTAACCATGCTAGCAAAGTCATCGTCGCCATCCTCCAAAGGTATGCTACGCAAACGTGACAAATAGTTTTCAAAGATCATTTCCGTCGAAAGCACATCCTCGGAGAACCAAACCATTCCACAACGTGATACTGTGGCCAATGTGGCGTACTTCAAATCTTGCACCTCAAACATAATGCGTACATTGGGCGGTAAAGAAAGACGTTCGCCATTCGGCAAGGTCAACAACTTGTTGTCATCAAGTACAGAATTCAAATTTTCAACCCATTCGGGATCAACATCACCATCGAAAATGATCCATTGACGTTTGTTGATTTCGCCGCGCACATTGTCGATAATCTTACGCAGTATATGGGTGAAGAGACCATCGGTCCACTCGCGTGTATTCGGATCCAAGACACCGTAGAGCGCTTCCTTGGAAATGGCTTTAGGATCGATGACGTGAGCAACACCCTCCATGCCTTCAAAACGTTCCAAAGCTTTGAGCAAAGTGCGCCATGCTGTCGATTTACCAGATCCTGAAGGACCAACCATCATTAGACCATGGTTTAGATTGGAGATTTGATACAATTGGAGAACCTTGATTAAATGAGGCAATTATTAGTAAGCAAATTAAGGAGAGCAGCTTGTTAAAGCAAGCTTAACACATTGAATATTTTGTGATTCTTTATTTTTTTTTTTTTTAAATATATATTCGTGTGCTTTTAAGCTTGCTTAATATGACAACATTTAACCGAGGATCTTACTTTTTCGACCCATGTTTCACCGAATCCCTGTTATTGTGATTAATTATGGAGTTTTTGAGTTATCACGTTTGATTGGATGTTAAGCAAGGTGAAATCAAACGAAACAATGGAAAATAAATGCGCCAAGTTAAAACTTATTTCCACAATGAAATGAAGAAAATCCATAAAATTTTAAAGCAAAAACAAAAAAACTAACGCTTGAAACTGAAAACACAGGGACAGTCCGTGGAGAGAAGGTCTAAGAACGAAAAGATTTCGCAAGCTTTGAAGCAGAAAGTAAATGCTTGCAATTAAAAGCAAATGCTTGAGCAAAAGAATACATTAATTTGTAGATTTTTTGGACCGTCCCTGTCAAGGCACATATTTTTAATAGAAATGAAAAAAAAATATCACTAAATTTAATTCCGCGACCTCAACGCTTACCTTTTCCATCCAGGCGGCACCTTGTTCATCACCCTCGCCGCATACCAGATAATCTTCTTGACACACCTTGCGTATCTCCTCTTTCAGGCCCTTCATTTCGGCGCGTGTATAACCCACATTTGGGAACACATCACTTAATAGCGAGAACAAAAGCGGAATATCTTCGGCTACAAGCTTGGGTACCATGGTCTCACACACCGATTGTATAAGTATCTCTTGCTCTGGCAAGTTTTCAGCCACAGAAGCTTCATCGATATTCTCCTCACCACGTTGTCGCAGTGTTTCTTTAATCTTCATAATGCGATCACGCTTAACATTACCAGCTGAGATGAGCACCGACTTGAGAGCACGCAAGCCGAAATCATAATGGCTTTGATTGGAAAGCTGCTCGTCGCACAGCTTGAAGAAGGGCACAATTTTGCATGCCAACTTTTCGGCTGATCGGAAGCCCTGACTAAAGAGCATCACTTCAGCAATAAGCTGACGATCTGGTGTAGTCATAGCTAACGAACGGAATAGTTTCTTCAAATTATCAGGCAAATTCGAACGTCCAGCGTAGCCTGGATTCATTGTTATGAAGATTGCCATATCGGGTGAGACACGTACTTGTTTGCCCACCAGTTCAACGGTGATGCTTTCTTTGTTACTATCCATTTCGTATTTGAGTGCTTCCTGTATGGTTTGGATTTGTTGTGAGCAAGCAGAAAGCATGCGTTCTTCGAGCCGATTGAATTCATCGAAACAACCCCAAGCACCCACTTGGCAGAGACCAACAAAAATACGACCCATAGCTTGGAAATCGAATGTCTCATCGCAATTGAAAACGAGCACAAAGCGACCCAATTGATTACCGAGTGCTTTTACAGATTCTGTTTTGCCCGTACCGGCCGGACCGAAAGGTGAGCCACCGAGACGTGATTCCAAAGCCTGTGTCATGGTCAGATAACAACGATCAGTTAAAGGTGTCTGTACCAGACGATCTTGCACGCCAAGATATTCGAAGCCATAGTAGAAGCGAGCATTGGCCATGTGGATGGTAAGTTGTTGAAGTACCTAGAGGAGAAAGTGGTGATTTTATTAGATTTTATTGAAAATGCAAAACCTTTTGAAAGTTGGCAGCCAATCGTTATGGAAATATAAGTAGAACAAAATTTAAGGTCATAAATTTTGTATTGATTGATATTTATGCAAGTAACTTTTTAAAGATTGTAGTACTGTTGCTGCTGATAAGTTCATTATATTCATGTTCTCTGAGCTATTCTTTTCGAATCGAGCTCTTGGTCATCGGACACTTAATTAACTTATCTCTCTTGTTTCAAAAAAGAGGTATTTTTGCTAAAAGCTGCTTATATTTCCATACGTAGCAGTACAGGATCATATTTCCATAATTGCTGGAAGAGTATTAAAAATAAACATTATAACTTACCACCGTTTGACGTGGATCAAAGTAGAAACGCATTTCGCAGAGCCACTGGAAAGATTTGGGACTTGTGACGCCATTATTAATTAAACGACGTGTAACAGTACGCTTGTGCACGAACTCGTTAATCTAAATAAAAGAGAAGATGTGGATTAAAATAAAAATATGAAAGAAATTATAAAAAAAATTCTACCCACCAAATGCTCAAGCTTACGGCGACGTAGTGCCGGCTGTTCTTGCAGCACAGAATCCGCCAATACATTCAAAGTCGACTCAACTGTGCCCAAAACACGCTGCATTGGTTTAGCATTGTTGCCTTCGGAGGCCTGCTGCAGAGCGCTTTCAACATCTTCGGACCACAAAATCTGAGCAGCAAGAACAACAATCTGTGCCTGATATTTATCACACCATTCCATGTATTTCTGAGGATCAATTTGACCATCGCGGAACTGCTTGATATCCTGTACAGCTTGTGCCAGGAATGAAGCTAAAGTGAAACGCATTTGTTTTTCGACCAAGGAAAGCCATTCATTGATCTTGGGATGGTCAACCGTTGAAACGGGATTTATGAACTTCACTTCTTCGCCTTCGCGCGAAGAAATACCCAGAATGACAGTGTTATCCTCATTTAGCAGAATGGCAGCAACGCCGGCAAACATTTTCTTAAAGTGCTTTTGAAGGCGTGCAATATTTTTGCTGTTGCCAATAATTTCCAAAAGATCTTCATCGCCCACAAAGTAGAAGCGTGGAAATGATGTTCGTTCTCGTTCCAAATATTCTCCCAAAGCCTTTTGTATTTTGCCCAACAAGTCGGCAAGACGCTCAAGTGAGCGTTGAACTGCTGGTATATTAAGAACATCCATAACTTTTGGCGACTTTGTAACCTTCTTCATCAAGCCCAAAAATTCAGAGCTGATGCTCTGGAAGCGGGAAGTCTCAACAGGCAACAATGTTTTTATATCAGCGCTACCTGAGAAGATGCCCTCCAAATAAACCCAGCGACGCTGTACATCAATCCAAACATCGAACAAAGCATTGATACGATTAAGTTTTTCCTCCCAAGTTATGGCTTCCTCTTCGAATACTTTGTAGTAGGGCGACAGTTTCATGGCAGCCACCGAGTTTATGTGTTCCTTAACCTTATTGAAGAGATCATCCCAGCCACGTATGATGCGACATTTATTCTGATAGTTGATCAAATCCAGCTCGTAACTCTGCCAAGATTCACGCACTTGTTTCAAGAATTCTTCCAAAGCCATCTCGCCCTGAGCTATGAGTATGATATCCTTAACAATGTTTTCATTTTTCATTAGATTAACATCCCAAACTTGTCCGAGAGTAAGATCCGATATGATCCAGTTGACGCGTAATTGTTTAGTTAGTTGCTTCCAATGGCGCTCCTTGAGAGCATCAGATTTAAGTTCAACAATCAACATGTTGACTTTGATGTAGCTCTGTATAAGTTTCTTGACATACTCATAAGATTCGTACATGCGCAAGCGTGCTGGTAGTTCCTTAAGTTGTGACATCATAGCCTCAAGTTGTTGACGCAGCTTGCGTGGTTGCACCGATAGCCATGGTTTCTCTCTGGAGGGAGAGTAGATGTAAAATATTTATTAAGTTTTTAGCTCTAATAATTTCCGATATTTGCGTTATAAAAGAAATCTATCAATTATAGGAATTTTCCAGTTCAAAATTTATTTTTTTTTTCTTGATTAAATTTTTATTTATATTTAATTTTTATTTAAATTAATGATTACTTTAATTTTTATTTTATTTTTGTAATATTTTATTAATTTTTTTAAATTGATTTTTTCATTTTGAAGCTTTAATTTTTTATTTTTCTCATAATTACATATGTTACTTTATACTTTATGTTACTGATACTTTATGCAAATTTTAAAATTTTAATTTTTAAGAAGATATTTTTATTTTTTAATTTTATTTAATTTTTTTTTTTATTTTATGTTAAATTTAAATTATATTTTTATCTGTTTAAATTTATTTTCAGTTCTTAAATAATATAATATTTAAGATATTTTATATTTTGAGGTCAGTTCTTACAATATGTTTATTTTTTCAGTTTTTAATTTTTTTTTTTATAATTTCTTATTTATTTTTTTAGTTTATTTTAAAATTTTTTGTTGTTTTTAATGTTATTTTTATGGTTTCATTTTTATTTTTTTTTTTAGTATTTTTTTTTTGTTGTATTTTTTTTTTTTTTTTTTTTTTTTTTTGTATTTTTTTTTTTTTTTTTGTAGTTTTTCCGTTTTTATTTTTTGATTTTATGTATTATTTTTATTTTTTTTTTCAAACTCTTTTCTTATTTTTTAATTGTTTTCTTATTTAAACTCGAATTGAATTTATTTTTACTTCTTTAGAATTTCAATCCCTTCCTTACCTTGTCTCATCAATTTGGGTCCAGACCTTGGACAACTCGCTCCAAACGCCACGCAAATCTTGCAACTCCTCCAAAGCAACATTCATGCGCTCCGAACTATTGTTGGGTATAGCTGATTCTTGCAACTCAAGCGCTTCCTTAGCCTTGGCAACATTGTCACGTTCTTCTTTCAAGCGCGAATACTTGCTCTCGAACATTTGCAACTGTTGCAGAGCATCATCGGGGCGTATTTTGCCACCTGTTGGTTTGTTCTTCTCCCAATCGTTCAAGAAATCAACAGTACGTGTCTCGACAGCCTTATCTTCGGCCACAATTTTTGCCTGCAAGCTAGCAACTTGAGTTTGTATAGCGGTATCCTTGCGTTTGATGATCTCATTGAAGGCTGACCATTCGCCTTCAATATTATCGACATGCAGCCAATTGTTTGGAAATTGGAAACGTTGACGCTCGAGAATACGTTGGGCCTCGCGAAATACTTCAACTTGATTGTCCCAAACCAGCATGTCCTTTTTGAGCGACTGCACGTAAGTGATGAAACAGACAGCATCGGAAGTGCTGGCAGCCTCTGTGAATAAAATATTTTAAGAATGGTTTTTTTTTATTCGATGGTTTTGTAAGTTATATATAGCATTCTCACCAATGCTTTGCATTTCCAAATCTGTGCGTGACTTCGACACCTTAGCATGGAAGGTGGTCATTTCATTGCCTAGCAAGGTTCCAAATTTACCCAAAGCCTCCTTGTGCCATGAGTCATACTTGAGGGTTACCTTAGCCTGTACCTTGGCATAATCAATGATGATGGGTCCATAAGCGCGACGCGTATCCGATGTGTCAAAAGTAGTACGCGACTTTTTGATGTCATTTAAACACTTGATCCACAAATTGACATCCTCACCCAGACGACCATACAAAGTGTCGGCTTGCAAGTCCCACAAGCTCTGATAGCGCAACCATTCATCAACATAATTGCGTACTTCGCTAATCTTATTCTCAATAGCTTCATAAGAGTTTTCCAAAATCTTGCCATCCGGCAACTTAGTCAATAGATTACGATAAGTTTGCGAAACAGGCTTGTCCAAGCCAACCTGATAACGAGAGCTTTGTAGACGCACCTGAGATGTGACAATAGCTTGCCAAGCAAAAAGTTGTTGCATAATTTGAAAACGTGCCTCCTCAATTGAGGGGAACAAGTACATCTGTTGATTGGTAATGCGAATCTCATGAATAGCATTTTGAATCTAAGCAAAACAAAAAAAAGAGTTTTTAAAAAGAATGACATTGAAAATGACTTTTCATTCTAAATTAACCTGTGGCTCTCCGCCCAACTTGTGAGTGGGTTGAACTGGTGCATCAGTATCCATGGATAGATCGACTTCTTTCTTATTGCCGGACAAGGCTTCAGTCCAAGCTTGTATGCCGGCCTGTAGACGCATGGCTAGTTTCTTTTCAACCTCCTCATCTAGGCGTGTAACCCAGACATTCAAATTTGAATACTGACGCAAGGACAAATCATCGACAGAGTGTTGAATCTTTGAAAGTATTTCGACAAATGTAGCAGCGCTATATGGACAAGTTTCCAAAGAGCGCACATCAACGTCCAGTTGTTCCTCAACGACAAGCAGATCTTCAACCTTAAGTTAAGAACACAAAGTGGCATCAGTTTTAATAAATGCATCTTTTAATATGCCATCATTTAAACACCATACCTTCTCTTGGAACTGTGTAACGCATTCCGACAGACGCAGCACATAAGGATCCAACTTGTAGGACTCCCAAACCAAAGCAATGCCTTCAGATATTAAATTCAAGACCTCCTTGCGCAGTCCAGCAACGAGCGGCACAATACTAGCGCGATCCTCAATCTAGTTCAAAACAATTTTTAAGATAGCAAAAAGTCGTAAATTGAAAATTAGTTTAGAAATAAGTTTAACAAAAAATAACGTTTGCAGAAAAGCATGCAAAGGATGGGACAATTATTTAGTTGATTTTTTAAGAATAAAAAAATACATAAGAAAGCGGAAAAATGTTTGCTATAAAGTTAATAAAAAACGAAAATAGATATTTACTAAAGGCTGCTCAACAAGGTTTAAACATTGACACATTTATCACTACCTTGAATACTGAATTGTGTGCTAAACTCCTATTATTTAGCTGCATGGAAGAAATTATGATTGTTGTTGGTTGGTAAAAAAACATTGGATTTTTTTTTTTTTTATTTTAAATGGTGGAGTGTAATAAAATGTGTTAAATAGGTGTGGAGTGGTGTGTGGCAAAAAATATTTAAAAAAATTGATTTATTAAATTTTTGAATAGGAAAGGAAATGTAATAAAGAATGCAAGAGCAAAAAAATGGTTTGGAAGACACTTTTGCTAATATCGTGCGTAGAGGTTTAAGGCACTTATTCAATGTTTTTAAGCTAGCATGTTATGGCGATAACGAATTTGCAGTTTTGATGTCAAGCTGTAGCTTGGGACGAATCAAACAAAATCTGTTTTTAAAAGTTTTAAAAACATTTTTGCAAAATGGATTTACAACTTTTATAGAAGCAAAATTTAACATAATTTGAAAAAATCAAATCCTATGTGTTTAGCTTTGAACCGTTAAGGATGTGTTTAGAGTAAATCTTTCATGCCTAAAGAGATGATGTTACCGTTTATAAGCAATGGTCAAATTAACTGTATAATACACTAACGTGTCAACTCACAACATACTCTACATCTTACGGAAAGCTTTAGTGAAGCAACTTATGGAAATTACAAAACTGCTATCAGTGCTCATTATAACCTCAATATTAAAATGGTCAAAAGATAATAGCTTTTATTGTTTTTCTATTTAATTTTATTATTTTTGTGTTTAAACAGTTTGTTTTTGAATTATTTTTATTTTATTTTATATCTTTTTTATTTTGTTTTTATTTTTTTTTTTTTTTTTTTTGTTTTTTTTTTTTGTTTTTTTTTTTTGTTTTTTTTTTTTGTTTTTTATTTTTGTTTTTTTTATTTTTGGTTTGGTTTTTTTTTGTGTTTTTTGTTTTTATTTTTTTTTTTTATTTTTTTTTTTATTTTTTTATTTTATTTTTTATATTGAAGAAAAATTTTTGAGCTCTACGCCAATCATGTTGACAACAAGACAACATGAAGAACAAAGAAGGCAACAACCAACAACAACAACAACGGCTCTGTATAGAGCAAATCACACAGCTTGACTATACAGACTGTTTCATTGGCCGCTACACCAACTCATCAGTAGCCTTTGTATGACTTTACACTGTGATCCACTCAAGCTACTTAGGTTCTAGTTATACTGCCAATATGCCGAGAAAGTTACCCGGAATTTATTTTTGGCAGAGAACGCTTGTTGTCTTGTTGTCAACATGATTGGCCTAGAGCTCAAAAATTTGTTTTCAATATATGTAAATAATGAAAGGCCGTATTCAAATATTAAGATTAAAAATTTTATTTTTATTTTATTTTATTTTTTATTTTATTTTTTAAGTTATTTTTTAATTTATTTTTTAATTTATTTTTTTATTTTATATTTTTATTTAATTTTTTACTATTTATTTTCATTTTTTTTAAATTGTTCATTTTCTTAATAAATTTCAGTTTTTTTAAATTATTTTTTGTAATAATTTTTAAATTATTTAAATATTAATTTGAATTTCGTTTTAAGTTTATTTGATTTTTTGTTAATTTTTAATTTTTGTTTTGTTTAATTTTTTTTAGTTTATTAATTTTAATTTTTTTAATTTTTTTTAATTTTTTTAATTTTTTTTAATTTTTTTTTTATTTTTTTTTTAATTTTTTTCTTAAATTTTGTTTTAATTTTTTTTTAATTTTTTTTTTAATTTTGTTTTTTTTTTTAATTTATTTTATTTTATTATGTTGGATTTCGATTTTTTTTTATACTTATATATTTTACTCCCAAGTATCCTGCGAAATGGTATATGAAGTTTGTCACTCCGCTTGTAGTGCCCATAAGGTGTGGTAGGTATAGAAAAGTGTATATATTCTTGTATATAGTCCGTCTGTCTGTTTGTCGTCATGATAAAAGCTGTAACTTTGAAACTTTCGTAAAAATACTATATAAGCTTAGATCAGTTTCCAAAATGGGTCAAATCGGGTGAAAACCGCGCCTATCTACCATACAAAATGACGTCATACAAATGATAAAATTCCACAAAAGGTTATCCAGGAATTTTGCTTATAAATTGCAAAATACAAAAGGTAATCCAAGCAAAAATTTGCATATAAACTTTGATCATACACGCAATCTAAGGTCAAAATTCGTTAAAATCAAATGAAAATCACTCCTACTTCCCATGCAAAGTCACGATACCAAAATGGTTAATCTCTAAATATTAAAAAAAAATTAATCATTAAACAGTTAAAATTGTGCACATAAGCTATGATATAGAATATTTTAAGTATTAAAATGGGAACACGCCATTACAAAGTGACGTCATCAATATATCAAAACCTTCATAAATTCCACAATGAGTGATGTATTGACTTGATATGTAAAATATGTTACATATTTGATATTTAAAACGTACAATGAGGTTGATATTGGATAAAAAACCAAGCCTATCCCTCATATCAGCTGGCATCACCAAAATAAAAGTCTTCTCCACTTACATAAGAAACCAGGAGTATTTTCGAAGGTTCGAGCCCCAGCTAAGACAGAAAATTATTTCAATTGAAATTAATTTTTCTGATCGGCCGTCGCCCCTCTGCGGACAAAGGCAAGCCCCAGAGAATAAATACTACCATGCAAAGCTTCTTGAGAACATATACATTAGCCATTCGGAGTCGGCATAAAAATAGTAGGTCCAGTTCTCTACCATTTGTGTTCAAATATTTAATAAGACATACAACACAATGTGATGATAAGAAGCTCGTTCAAAGTCGTTTCAAGATCTGAAATGGTCCAATTTGTTTTTTTTCACTTTTTTATTTCATTGTTTTTATTTATTGTTTTTTTATTCTAATTTATTTTAAATTTACTTTAAAATTTATTTTTAAATTTATTTTTAAACTTTTTTTTAATTTATTTTTTAATTTCTTTTAAATTTTTTATGTAAATTGTTTATTGCAACAAAACCAAACCATACAAAAAACCATTTGTATTTTTTTTTTTTACTTTATTTTTTGTTTAATTTTTTTAATTTTTTTTAATTTTTTTTAATTTTTTTTAATTTTTTTTTATTTTTTTTAATTTTTTTTAATTTTTTTTTATTTTTTTTTAATTTTTTTTAATTTTTTTTAATTTTTTTTAATTTTTTTTTAATTTTTTTTAATTTTTTTTTCTATTTTTATATTAAAATTTTTTATTGTTTTTTATTAATAAAAATTTTTTTTAATCAATAAATTTTTTTTTTGTTTTTTTTTTTTCATATAAAATTCTTATTTTTATTTTTGTTTTAGGTTCGTCATTTAATTAATATTAAACTTGGCTAATGTTTAAAAATGCCCATTTATGCGGTTCACGATAGCACACATTGGGTACACACTGTACTACACAGCAATAAAATTTATTTAATTATAAATAAAAAATGGCCTCCCTCACTTTTCATTGTTCCTTTGATCTAACCAGACGATCAGTTTTTCTATAGTTAGTTCAATGTTATGTGATAGTTCAATGTTATTCAGTACTAGTCATTGACAAGAATGAGACGTTAGATATACCAGAGTATTTACTCTTGATGGTACGTAAAGTCCTTTCAAGAAAACTCCACAAAGTATTGTATTGAACTTGCGTTTGATATTGATGCTGATATCGTTAAAGGCGTTTTTACAGTTGGAGCACATATGTGTTCGAGGTTAAATGCCTAAAGCCGGAAGGTTCAAGTCAACTGGTTTACATTGGGCCTTTCGAAACTAAAATGCGATCTTAACACTTTCAGGAACAATGTGCCACACTGAGTTTCATATTTTCTTTAATTTCTTAGCGGAAAATTGGGGTTTTGTGGGATCACCTACATTGGCATAATTAAGCCGTTGTCGCTATATGAAGTCTGGAGGAGCTACATAACCTAATTGTATTCAATATAATACATAATAATATAAATATTCAATCGTATTGCTTCTAAGAATCAATTCTTTTTTGTGAGTTGACACGTTAATGCATTAAAATCTTTAAGTAAATTTAATAAAATTTTATTATGCAGTAAAAAGCACGAACTGTTTAGAAACTTCTACACAAAAAATTTAGCAGTCATTTAGTTGAAATATGTTTCTTTTAGTAAAACATTAAAGCATCACTGCTTTAAAAATGCAATAAACACATATGACGAAGCCAACAGGTAA
Organism: Pherbina coryleti; assembly: GCA_943735915.1. Lineage (NCBI taxonomy): Eukaryota > Metazoa > Arthropoda > Insecta > Diptera > Sciomyzidae > Pherbina > Pherbina coryleti. The sequence continues at coordinate 101,468,143 of OX030952.1, forward strand.
CCAAGCAGCCAATAAAATGCCCATAAACAACGCTGATCATATGTAAAGGTAAGCTGCATACAATGTGGCTGTTGTGTGAGGTGAAGATGGTTTATAATGCATACAAATCGTTAAGATGTTTTAGTTTATGTTCTTAATTTATTTGAAAATGCAAAATGAGTTGAGTTTAATTCAAAAAAACTTGCGTTTTTTACTTCAACATATCGATAATAATAGTAAACACTTACCTTTTCCAATGTGCGCTCATAGGTGCGCACACTTTCAATCAAAGAAATTGCATAAGGATAGATTTGATTGGCTTGATGGGCTTTGTTTACAATGGTCAAAGGAACTCTGTGAATTGTGTTTAATTAAACAAAAATTGCTTGACATATTTGAATATTGCTAGTAACTTGCCTAAAGCCAAGATTTTTGATATTACGCACTTCCTTAGATAGCGTTATAATTTCAGGCAGAAAATTGACACGCAACTTCAGCACATTGGCGCGTCCAGTGCGGGAACGTGCTGAATCAATAGTAAAAATACGTCCTGTGCTGCCGAAATTACGTTCTTGCACTTTACGTGCCCATTCTTGGAAAACTTCGTGTATGGAAAGCTTGGCACGGAAGCTATCGCCATCAGCCTTCAGCTTCTGACCTTCAATATGACTTTCCCAGCCTTTGCCCAAAACATCTTCTACGCGTTTCAAATACATGGTCAGTTGATTATCGATTTGTCGAGCCCAGATAATGGAGCCTGCTACAGGTGGCAAATCGCGCACGGTTGAGAGACGACAGCTCTTGCTTTGAGGATATTGAACCTAAATAAATATATATATAAAAAAAGACATGAAAATAAAACGAATGTTTCTTGTTTTTACGAGAAAATACCTTAAACTTCTCATGCAGAGCCTCGATGTCATCTTTGACGCGTTGTATAAGCTGTGTTTGGTATTCGCGTATGGCGCCACGTATATGAGGACGCACAAAGAGCGCATTGAAGCGCGAAAAAATACGAAACATTTCATTGGCATTCTTAGCGGTGCCCAATTGATCGCGCAAATGTGCTGTGATGCGAGTCTCAACGCGATCTAGAATAAAAATAAAATAAAAACATGAGCAAAGGTTTTGATCTATTGTAAAGCAAACACACCAATGCGCTCCTCGTAACGCTTAACAGCAGCTTCCCAAGCTTCGCAGCCTTCCTTGGTAATATCCAGGCATTCAACCTCCTTAACATTCTCATAGGCCAAGTTGACCTCTTCGATTGCATTGGCATCGGCTGCCTCCAAGCTGTAGGGTTGCTTAGTCTCTACGGTAACATCGTTGATCTGTTGTTGCTTTGTTGGACGCAGCACACGCAGTATTACAGTGCGTAGTTGTTCATGCTGACGCCGGAACTTACGCATATGTTCCATGCGTGTCTGTAGCTTCTTGTGAGCGGGCGAAACACGCCAAACCATCTTTAAATGTTCATCACGCTTCTTCTTGACAATATCGCGTAGTAGTCCTTGTAATTTGTCATATTCATCATCCCAGCAGCTAAATATTTCAAAGCATTGATTCATAACACGCTCGAATTCATCAAAAGGAATATGCATGAGGCGTCGTGTACCGAGCACCTTGAGTAGTTGTAGCGATAGATCACGCGAAATGGCTTCGATGAGCTTGAGACAACGTTGTATTGGATACTTGGTATTGCGTACTTTGCGCAAATGCGAGAATATCTGCTGTACAGCTGGACGTATTTTTTCCAGCTCAGTGGCAGAGAGTAGATCATTGATGGGAAAGTCTTTCATCAACGGATTATAGTCAGCAACCATGGCTAGAGCTTGTTTTAGGCCAGTATCAGTGTCGAAAGAGACGGTGGCATGAAAACGTTTGCCATGCTTCAAAACGTCCAAAGTTAGTGCAACTTCCGGTGATTCACGCTTCTCTTGAATGCGATATAGGGCGCGTTCTAAGTTGAGCCAAAAGGATATTTCCTGAAAAAAGAAGGCATTCCAAGATCATTTTGTGCAATAAAACCGGATAAAATTTAATAATTATTCTTAGAGAATAAATTACTAGTTTTAGAGATTTTTGTGAATATTAAAAATTTACAGTTAAATTAAGCTTTTATATTAATCTACACACCTATTCGTTCATACATAATTAGTATATAGCACAGGTGTATGTACGTAATACTATCAGTTATAAGATCGTTAACATACCTGCAGAGCGGTGCCCGACGATGGATCCCTGTCCAACTTGGTCACCTTTTTGATTTCCTTGATCCACCGATTAACACCGTTTTGCAGCTGATTCAAAAATGTCGAATCGTCGACTTTGTCTCCGAAATCTGCAACTTTTGCCTTGCGATTCTCATCAGCGCACTTGCGAATCACCGAATTTACGGTAGTATGAGCGATCAGGGTAATCTCTGGGATATCAATGTTTTGCTGCAAATGAAGCAAACCCATTTCAAGCTCGGCCAATTTCTTTTCAACCGATGGTGCCATCTTGTCACCATCACGATCGGCGCGTCCTGACTCCTTGACATAAGACTTGAAATAGGGTGCAAGTGATTTGCTAATAAAAGCATGCAGCGTTTCATATGGAGAACCATCAGAGAAATTTATGAGACGTAGCTGAGAATGTATAGATTTATCAGCCTCGATGACGGCACCACGTTTAATGCAGGCCAACGAAGCCATGCGGCTGTTGGTGAAATGTACATCGTTGCTTATCTGATAGGTGACGAATTCCTTCTCCTCCTCACCCTCAGCCGGTTGTTCATTCTCGTCTTCTTCAGAAAGACACAAAAAAAACGAACAAATTAATTAAGATATTTATAAAAATTAACTGCAATTTTTAAAATTTATAGCTACATAAAATAAATACATGAGACTAAATTTCTGTTACTTGGTCGGTATATTAGCCTTGACTGCGAAAATATCGCAATTACAACGACCTTGTGTAATTTTCGTGTATCAAAACGAAAAACCTTGAATGTGCAACATGTTCAAGGTTTGCCCTTGATTCGCGTTTTTCTCCTTGAAAAAGTTCGATAATCTTCCCATGCACTGACATTAGAAATAAAGTCGCGGTCAATGTCGCTGAGTTAATAGCACCAACCTCATGAATTTGTTGTTGTTATTTTCACTTTAGTGCGCATGTTATTAGAACCGGCTAATACCATGTCTACACAGAGAGTTTAGTTTGAGTTTAGTTTTAAGTTTACCATAGCTGTTCACACAGAGATGCGTCGGCAGAATTGTGTTTTGTTTGACATTTCTTTGTTTACTCTTGTGTCCTCATATTTTTTCGGTTCGTTTGTATTAATGTGTTGAAAACTTTAATTTATTATAAAAATGAGTGCAGATTTAGATTCAGTTTTATTAATTACTAAAACATATAATTATTTAATAAATAAAAGTATTGAAATAGAGGTATTAAGTTCGCAAAACAAAATAAATCAAATCATGATGATGAGAAGATGGGCAAACTTCATGGAAATAATTGCCACTTTTTTGGCTAAGAAGCAAAGAATTTGGGCTTTGGTTTGTTGGCATTTAATCATTCAGATTGTTGGATAAATTTTGTGTTTATTAGGAGCGGAGCTGCGGTTTTTGGGAACATGAGTGCCAGGTGAATGGTGATGGTTTCTTCAAGCAAAATTTCCGAATGCACAGAACTTCTTTTAATAAGCTGTGCAGCTTGTTAAAATCAGTCGAGAAAAAAAGATTAAATTATCGGGAAACAATCAATGTTGAAAAACGAGTTGCTATTGCTGTGTACGCTTTAGGATCCTCCTCCGAATACCGCTCTGTGGCAGCTATTTTTGGAGTTGGAAAGTCAACCGTATGTCAGATAGTGCTTGATGTTTGCGAAGCAATATGGAAAGAATTGCACCCTTTATATTTCAATCACTTCCCTCTAACTAGAGAAAAAATTGAATTATGCGTAGATGGTTTTAAAATAATGGGATTTCCACAATGCCTTGGAGCAATCGGTGCGACTTTAAACAAATTTCATAAATATTATGTAGATGAAATATATCATGTATTTACAGATGGCTGTCATATTGAAATTAAGCCTAAAAAAGATGAGGCCATTGATTATTATAACTACAAGGGTTGGTATTCCTCTGTTCTGTTGGCTTTAGTGGATTCTGATTACCGATTTCTCTACATAAAAGTCGGAAATCCAGGTAGATGCAACGATTCGTCAATTTTTGAAAACTCTCTGCTCAAAACAGAACTCGAAAATTGTTCAATTTTTCGTGAAATGAGCATTGAAGTTGGAACAGTGCAAGTACCAGTGGTTATAATAGGAGATTCTGCGTTTAAACTTAGCAGGTATTTAATGAAGCCATACCCCTTCGCGCTTAATAATTCGGAGGAAAAAAAGCAATACAATTATATGCTGTCGAAATCACGCAGAGTTGTAGAAAATGCTTTTGGGCATCTTAAAGCAAGGTAACTTTAAATGATGAATAAAATAAATTACAACATATTAATAAATATTTTAGATTTCGGCGTGTTGGAAAAGGGCTCGACAATACAATTGTAAATACAAATACAATTATCACCGCATGTTGTCTACTCCACAATTTTTTGATAGCTGAAATAGATCCTGTGTCAAACCGTTGGGTTCAGGAGCAAAATGATATAGATGCAAGGAGAAATTATCCACGAAGCACAATTCATTCAAGCTCCGACTTCAATGCTGCTGAAGAAATTAGAAATGCATTAACTTCTTATTTCAGTGAGTACATTTTTATTTTAATATATTGGAAAAGAAAATTATTCAATCTTATGTTTACCCATTCAATCTGCATCGTTTTCGTTTTAACAAGACATTATTTCAAAATTTATCTTCCCAATAAAATTTTATAAAGTAAGCGCACATAAACACAGATGAAATTGAATGCAAATAATACAGCACCAACATACACAACCAAACTAGCCAATAACTTCTACCTCTGTTTAATGTTGTTTTTGTTATCTACTAGCTTTTTCCCGGTATGCTTTGCTTTATCTACATACATAACTACCGGAAAATGTTGCAATGCCTTCAGCGTTATTATTTCAAAACCATCTCATACTGGAAACATAATTAATGCTCAAATTTTAAGCTCAATCGGCTCAGTACTTTTGGAGTCTATATAAACGCCCTCTATCGTAGATTTTGTGATATTACCAAATAGTAACTCCATAATAACTTTCTATGATATGTGTTTTACTTCCATAGCTATTCATGCCAAGTTCTGCTTTTTAATGCATGTGCCAGTTTTCAGTAGAAAGACCTGGTCAATTAGTAACTCCATATCGAATTTTATTGTTATACGACATTAAGTTCCAAAGCAATTCAATATCATAAATTTGGCCTGTGTGGATGGAGCCAAATCACCCTGTTCTAATGCTCTCTCAAATATATAGTGAGCGCCTTTTGGGCCCATAGCATCTACATACAAAGTTTCACTATCAAAATATTTAGAATTCAAGAATTATAATAATTAAACTTATTTTTATATATTTGTAAGATTATACATAAAACATACAGACATGTGCATTCATTTAAATATGTGAGTACGTTTATTTATTGCTGTTGTTTCGTAAATATTCCAAGATTCCATTACTCAACTCTGTATTGGTTTCTCGAATCCGCCTTAGTTCTGCCAATTTATCCTTCTCTACCTCCAACGAATGCAATAAATGCTCTTCCATATTCTTCGACATCTGATGCTGAGTTCAATGCTGATGGCGATGGTGGCAACGGTGTGGGTGACATGGGAGCCGATGACGGATTTGAAGGCACACCTTTACAATAATTTTATATATGTATACATAAATAACATTTCAATTATATCATAATTTAACTTACTTAAAATATCAAATGCTACATTTTCCACATTATTTATACGATGGGCGCCAATAATTGCATGTACTGCATTGTAGTGATACCACTCAGACGGTGACCCACCTGATGGACCGATGCATTGCTTTTCACTTCTGGAAAATTATAAAAACTGGTTGCAAAGTTTGTATATTTCATTTAACGTATAGCTACCTGTATTTTTTTGTGAGGTTCAATATTTTATTCCGTACCTCCGTCACCGTCACTTCAATCCCACTTGAGGACAAGGCTGCAGCCATCTCTGCGTAAACATGCGAGTTTTTTCTTGCGCTGCGCAAGTCAGAATTCTTTTCGGCCCATACTGAAATAAAGACCTCGTCCTCCATGATTGCCCAACTTCTTTTTCTTGTTTTGTTCGTCATTTTTTTGCAAAAAATAAATTGCAATTATTTAGAACAGCTGTTTTTGACATTTCGCACTACAAAATTGTACAAGATGCCTTTGAACGTACCTTTTTGTAAGAACATTAGCATATTTTTAGGGATTTCTCAAATTAAGTTTTGATAAACACAGAAACAAAGTTGAGTTTAGTTGAGTTTCATCCTTCAAAATTGTACTGGAGAACTCAAGAGTTTGTGTTGCGTTCAGTGGCAAAACTCAACTTTGTACTGGAAACTCAAACTAAACTCTCTGTGTAGACATGGCATAAATTAGTCATAAGCAAAATACAAACACGTTGTTGTTGTTTACCAACAAAAATGCAAACGCAAAAAGCAGCTGTTTTTTGTTTAAACCGGCTGCAACGGCATCAAAACAAACAGAAGTGAGGTTAGTTTGAATCCAATGTTTTGATCTTTTACAAAGTGCATTTGTAAAAGATTCCAATGACTCATCAGTCACAAAATGACGTCACTTGAAAGCAACAAGAAAAATAGACAGAAAAAAAAAACAGCTGCTGGCCATGAAAAAATCGATTTTCCAACCAGAATTTTCAGCGCATCCTACTCTTTGCAAAAATACTTGGTAACATTTTTCAATCTAGATAAAGGCTTTGCAGAGAGCTTTTCAATATTTTCATCATTCTACATGCATTCCTATAGGAATTTCTCTTCAACGCGAAAGCCAGCGCCGCCATTTTGGCCAACAGTTAGGGCGTTGTTTGCAATTCCGTTAGTAGCGCTACTCCACTTACCTTTCAGACAATTGCGTTGTATGTACAATGCTTGCACTTGCGGATCCGATAGAAACTTTTTAATACGTTCCTGATTATCAGGATCCTCCAGTGCTAGATTTAATGCAGGTGGTACAACATCTTCCTCCGGCAGCAAGATAGTCACCGCTTTGCGTATATAATTGGCAAAGGGTCCATAGTCTACGACAGTCACATTTACCGCCTCAACAGAGGTATCGGCGTTTTCTAAGGAATCACCCATGTTGTAACAGACACTTTTTAAGCAGTTTTTATGATATTTTTTGTTTATTTATTTAGATTTTTCACAGAATTATAATTTTTTCCGTTTAGCAGAAGTGGTTACGTCCACACTTTGTAAAGACAAAAATTACTGTGGTGAAAAAAAGTGATGCGAACTACTTCCAAATAAAAAAGGGAATTAAAAAATTCTAAAGCCATTATTGAAAACGAGTAGCATACTCGTATTTTTTCTTATTAATGAGACTAAAAAAATTTCTATTTTTTAAAGTATGTAGTATTAAAACAGGAATAATTGTACTTTAGAGCCCATGCTTAAATATTTTTTTTCTAATTTTTATAATATGTGTATGCGCCTCCTAAGCCTAATGGTGCACCATATACATATAATAAAATTAAGAAAAAAATATTTGGGCTTGGGCCCTCTTCCACGCACTTGGAAATTTGCACTGAATTTTGAAACTTTCCCGATTTTTATCTCCTAAACCATTCGAGACCGACCTTTTTTTTGCACCATTAGGCTTAGGAGGCGCATATACATATTATAAAAATTAGAAAAAAAATATTTAAGCATGGGCTCTAAACTACAATTATGCCAAAATATATAGAACTAAACAGCTGTATTCATAAAAGTTATGAACCTCTTTTAAAGCCTTCATAAGAAAAAAGTAGAAAAAATGTTCCTTATAAACGTTCAATAAAGAAAAAAGTATATTTTAAATGCTTCATAATTGAGAGAATTTTTACAATAATTGAAACCTTCAAAAACTCTTCATAAAGTATTTTTAGAATTTTTGTTATCACAGTTTTTTTCAACACTTGCAAAAATATTTTTAAGAACAAACTTTGTCAAAAAAATATGAAATTATTTTAATACATGTCATAAACAAACAAAATCCCAACAAATGTTTGAAATGGGATTCATAAGCCGCATACAAAGGATTTATATATTCGAGTTTTTTTAATAGCTGAAACGTTTTATAAACCTCTAATTAAGCATTTTTAGTTTTTCCTTTGCGAGCACAAATATTTTAAAAATTAATAAAAATTGTTGAAAATATTTCAAATATTTACAAATTCTATAAAAAAATTTAAATATTAACAAAAAAAAAAAACAAAAACAAGAAAATATGTCAAATCTTTTAAAAATATATACAAAAAATATAGTAAAATGTCAATTTATTCTTTTTTTAATCAAATTTCTGGACGGAATTTTGACAAATAAATAAAAAATTATTGAATTTATCTCATACAAAAACCATTTTTTACACTCTTCCCAATTCAAATTAAAGGTGTCCCTTTGTTTCTTCAACTTTGAACTTTGAAGAAACAAAGATTCTGCATTAAGAGAACAATTACAAATGACGATACACTATAGAGGTGCTCCACATAATTAACACATCCATACAAAAGAAACTCAATTTTAAAACAATTTTATACGGACACAAGACAAAACAATGGTTTTACGAAAGGAACTCTAATTTAAAGGGTACTTTGTTTGGTGTTACGGATAATACATTTTTAAATAACTTGTTTAATGTTCAATTTTTGTTTTTCTTCGTTTTTCATTGTGTTAAAAGTAACTTTAAGCTTTGTGATAAAATGTTTATATTTTTTGTAGGTCCAGATGACGACGAATAAATTAAGTCGAAATAGTGACGAAAATAAAATTAAATATCAATAAAAAAATCAATACGGAAATTTTATTTTAACACGGCTAAAGCCTATCCAAAAATGAAAATATACAGCCTTATTCAATAGATTTCCTTAAACAATCTTTCAACGATTGCTTAGTTACGCACTGTTTAAGGCTGTATATTTATATACATAAAATATATACTCCCTTCGGGGAGTATCGTGCTGGCTGTGGTAGTTCAATGTCGCGAACAGGTCTGTGGATCGGCGTGGAGTTGCGCTAAACAACCGGGTGGCAATGCCTTACATTGCAAGAGATGTTAGATGGGTCTCGATTTCCACCAATAAATGTGGATGATGACCCAACAAATCATCCATAATTGGTACCGTTGCGTTCCAACATTGGTTGCTATCCATACAGTATATTTATTAATTTAAATATACAACAAAAGTATGGTGTGTGACCGGTGTTGAAACTACTATGACGGGGCGATGGTCGCGTCTGGAGTCATGGAATTGACGCCTTGGAGAGTATGATGGACGTCATATAAATTAGCATGGCACGGACGTCCTGACGAATTATCTCCTAGGCATCAATTCCTTGAACCACGACCCCACTGCCATGGGGCAACGTGGAATAAGGCCTATACGGCAGGTGTCTGCGTTACTTTAAATGGAATTTCCTTCTGTTTAAGGCTTTACGCAGCCTCTATGCAACCTTGCTAATATTGTTATTCATAAACATTTTTTCATTCGTTTGTAAGGTTTGTGTCTGAACTACAAAAAATATCTACAAAAATTAAGAATTCCTATGGATTTGCAATGGCCGCCGCATAAAAAATGCTACAAAGGGTGCATATGGAGCATGTTTTTGATATTAAACGAAAAGACAAACAAAAATCATGGGTATATGTACGCAGCCTTTAAACGCCAATTTCGGCGCATAAGTTACACAGCTCTTAAACAACTGCGAAAAATGTTTATGAATAACGTTTTCTTGTTTAAAGCCCGTTTAAGTTTACGCTGCCTCTAAAATGTGTTTATGAATAAGGCTGATAGTTTTTTATAGTTATATAGTTAAATTATATTATATAGTTACAATATAAAGTTAAAATTAGAACCCTTTCAATATGAAATTGAATGGACTTATTTGTGAGTTTGATAAATTCCATGATTTTTTTGTTTATTTTTTTTCGTCGAAAACTACTTTTTGTACTGAAAAAATCATAATTTTATTATTACAATTTTATTATTATTATTTATTACACATATTGTATTTTTATATTTTTTTTGACGTAGAATACGTCATTCTCGGAGGTAAGTAGGGTGGTTGATAGTGATCAGGTGTCGGTATTTACATAACTTTTTGAGCCTTTGGTGGGCCTAAAGTACTGATCGTACAATGTTGATGTTAGCACTTGTTGGTCTGCTTGATCCTCAATGCGACAAAAATTCATGTTAGAACTCTCTAACTTATATAAATTTTACACAATTACATGAAATATAAAGCCAACATTTGATGTTTTTGTTTGCTTAAACTTGCTACCTATTTATCGACAGTTTCCGGTTTTATCGACAAAACCATAAAATTTGTATGGGAGCGCCCCTAAGGAGTGGTCGGAGGGAATAGGTGTCAAAGGCAAAAATGTTCCTTTTGCAAAAGTAATGGGGGTCGGTGATACATCTTAACCCTTTCCAGCACAAACACAATAAAATTTGTATGGGAGCCCCCCTAAGGAGTGGTCGGAGGGAATAGGTGTCAAAGGCAAAAATGTTCCTTTTGCAAAAATAATGGGGGTCGGTGATACATATTAACCCTTTCCGGCACTCTTTGAAAGGTCATATGCTCAGGTGTATGGAATAAATAAGCAAAAACCATAAAATTTGTATGGGGGCCCCCTAAGGAGTGGTCGGAGGCAATAGGTGTCAAAGGAAAAAAATGCTCCTTTTGCAAAAGTAATGGGGGTCAGTCATACATATTAACCCTTTCCGGCACAAAAACCATAAAATTTGTATGGGAGCCCCCCTAAGGAGAGGTCGGAGAGAATATGTGTCGAAGGCAAAAATGATCCTTTTGCAAAAATAATGGGGGTCAGTCCTACCTATGAACCCTTTCCGGCACTCTCTTAAAGGTCATATGCTCAGGTGTATGGAATAAATATACAAAAACCATAATATTTGTAAGGAAGCTCCCCTAAGGAGTGATCGGAGGGAATAGGTGTCAAACGCAAAAATGTTCCTTTTGCAAAAGTAATGGGGGTCGGTCATACATATTAACCCTCTCCGGCACTCTTTTAAATATCATATGCTCAGGTGTATGGAATAAATATTTTGCTAAATAGTTTTTAAAAAAGATGTCATCAAAAGCGAATTGACTAATTCTACGTCTTGTGTTACGACATAGTCGAAACTACTGTATCTTTTTTTTCATTGTTATGATATGACATGTAATGGGTGATGTCTAGGAATAATTTTACTTTAGGTTCCACACCTAAATATTTTTTCTCTCTTATTTTGATAACATGTATATTAGAGTGTCCCTTATTTTGCGATTTTTGGAAATGTCAAGGGGCTGAAAGGTTTTTTTATGCGTTTTTTTATTCTAAGAACGAAACTACAAAAATTTTTTTTTTACGACAACGTTTACCCGTGCCAATCGGGCCCGAAAGTTTCGAAAAAATGCCCATATTAGACCATATTTGCACAAATTAAAAAAAAAATCTTTTCTCTGCTTTTTATAAATGTTTTACATTTTTTGGAACACATACATAAGAAATATGATATCTACAAAGTTTTTTTATGGTGGGCGTGGTTACCGCCCCTGCTGCGTCGAAATTTCTCCCGCAGCCTTTTCCCACCTTTTCATGAAACTAGTGCAATTTAGGTATTAATATCAACAATAAATAAATACATTTTTATTATGCTAAAAGTATGATTACATTTCATTAAATTCACATTATGTACTTACAAAAATTAACAATAAATTAAAAAACTAGTATTTTAACCTGTGGCGGACGCGCAACAAGCTAATACCTACAAGCAGTCTTATTGCGGCTTTTCAACCGAAATCATAGTTTTTTTTATAAATAAAAAATATCAAAAACCAAAAATATATGCCCCCTGAAGGGTTAAATTTTAATAAGAAATACAAATTTTTTTTCGAATTTTTGTAGTTTCGTTCTTAGAATATAAAAACGCATAAAAAACCTTTCAGCCCCTTGACATTTCCAAAAATCGCAAAATAAGGGACACTCTAATGTATATGAGCCTTTATTCATATCTATATTGAACCTTTTGGTGCAATAACCTGTTGTTGTCGATCTCGAATATCTTAGGAGGAAAAAATCGTGAAAGTTTGAAAATTCAGTGCAACTTTTTAAGTGAGTAGAAGCTAATATCACTTTTTAGATTATTTCTGCCATTAATATTAAATATCATACCAGTTAAAATAATGAGTACAGCATTGTTTAATTTTTTGAAAAAATGATATATTTTTTATATTCATATATACTATACATAATATTAATATAGTATATATATAATTTACTGCGAAATAAAAATTTTGTATTAATTTGTTTTTGCCTTTTCTTGTTACACAACACTTATCAGAAAAATATTCTTATGAGCGCAACACTTTTTTGTTGAAGTCGAGTAAATCTATTACAAAAATCGATCTGTCAAAGACAGCTGTTGTGCTGAAATTATTTTTTTCTGTTTTGATAGGATTGAGTCTGCTGGATTTATTATTTAAAGAAATTTGAATAAGTTAATTTGATAAATTCTAAATTAAAATTAATAAAATGCTGATTTTACAAAACTCGCGAGTGTTTAATAAGTTCTATTTCAAACATGCCAGCCGTTTTCTTACTCAGGGCTGCACAGGAAAGGAGGTTAGAATCGTCCTTAATTATTCGAACTTTTGAACTGAAAACTTTGCGGCATTTTATAGACTCAGGTGCTTTCAAATGAAGTAAAACACCAAATTGAAAATCACTGGCGGACAAACATTAAAGAGAAGCAATTTGATCCAACGCAGACGCAAAACAAATACTATGTGCTGTCAATGTTTCCCTATCCGTCTGGTAGCCTACACATGGGACATGTGCGCGTCTACACTATCAGCGATACAGTTGCGCGTTTTAATCGAATGAACGGCAAGAATGTCTTCCATCCTATTGGCTGGGATGCCTTTGGATTGCCGGCAGAAAATGCAGCAATGCAGAGGAATATTGTACCAGCCGAATGGACCAAACAAAATATTGAACAAATGAAAGAGCAACTTAAAAAGCTGGGTTGTTCATTTGATTGGAAGCATGAGCTGGCGACAAACGACCCAGACTATTATCAATGGACACAAAAGCTTTTTCTTATGCTATACGAAGAAGGCTTAGCATATCAGAATGAGGTAAGCGGATTGAAATTAACGAATGGATTGTTGAGAATTTAAAATTTTTCTAGGCGGTTGTGAATTGGGATCCAGTAGACCAAACTGTGCTGGCTCATGAGCAGGTGGACGCAGATGGTTGCTCTTGGCGATCAGGCGCAAAAGTAGAAAAAAAACCACTCAACCAGTGGTTCATACGAACCACCGCTTTTGCTGAGCGGCTACTCGATGGACTGGATAATCCAATCTTAAACGATTGGCGCGATATAATTAATTTACAGAGTCACTGGATCGGTCCATGCAATGGCTATGCTTTCCATCTGCTTACATCCGCCTCGAATTATATACGTATTTGGACAGAGCATCCCGAACATTTAAAGGATTTTAAAGCTTTTATTGTGCTTAAAACCACGCACTATCTAGCACAGTCACCGGAAGCTAAAGAATTAGTCGTTGTGAATCCTTTTTCTGGCCAAATAATGCCAGCAATATTCTCCGATGAACCGGAGTTCTCTGAGAAAAATGATGTCTATCTGGCAGCACCAAGCTTTCGTCAGGAAGACCACAAGATAGAGATAAAATACAATGTGGATGTTGATATGAATTGTCCACCAAATTATGATGTTAATTCATTTGATGCGGTAAAGGCGCGTGCGGAGGTGCTTGAGGCGGCGAAACGACTGAAAAATGGTGGCTATAAAGTGTCGTCTAAGCTGCAAGATTGGCTTATATCACGTCAGCGCCATTGGGGCACACCTATACCGATTATACATTGCAAAAAATGTGGCGCTATGCCCGTACCTGAAGATGACCTGCCTGTTCTGCTGCCAGAAAATGCAAACAAGTCCACCGAACCAGAATTGTGCGAATGCCCTGGATGCGGCACGACTGATGCACAACGTGAAACAGACACAATGGATACATTTGTTGATAGCTCTTGGTACTATTTGCGTTTTTTGGATCCACAAAATTCTGGGAAAATCTTCGATAAGCAACTGGTGCAGGAATGCATGCCAGTCGATTTATATGTTGGTGGCAAGGAGCACGCCGTGCTGCACCTGTACTATGCGCGCTTCATGAATCAGTTCTTGTTCTCTAAGGGTCTAGTGCCGACATCAGAACCTTTCTCACGGCTGCTCGTACAAGGCATGGTCATGGGCAGATCGTATCGGGTGAAAGACTCTGGGCGCTATGTGCGCGAGGATGAGGTAAATATTGGTGATGTGAAAAAGCTATTAGCATAAAGTTAGCTCTGCTCTTTTTAATTTATAACTTAAAAAAAACTGCTTTTGACAAATTTTAAATTGATTCGAAGATAGACCCGTACCTCTTTTTAAGGATTTTTGGAATTGTGCTGGATATGCTGCAAAAATAATGAAGATTTCCCCGAATGTTTTTCAGTAATTTAGGAACAATCTGAGCACACCTCAGCACAATTTTCGAATGAATTCTATTGCATTGTTTTTTTTTTTTGGTAACAAATATAAAAGTGCGGAGGCAAATATTATGCAGATTAAAAGGTTAAATTCTTTTGGTTATTCTTAATATTTTTCTCTCAAGGTTGAGATTAAAAATAAAAAGAAAAACCAGGCCGTGTTAAAAGAAACCAAAGAACCAGTCATCATGTCTTGGGAAAAAATGTCAAAATCTAAATTAAATGGCGTGGATCCCAATGAAATGTTTGAGCAATATGGTATCGATACAACGCGTCTCATTATACTGGGTGATGTGGCGCCGACTTCGCACAGAAACTGGACCAGTGCAAGTATGTCCATCACAGTTTATAAAGATATCATCCTAATGCTTAAAATTTTTAGCTTTCCCTGGTATTTTGAATTGGCAGAGGCGTCTCTGGCTCACCTTGAATGATTTCTACGATGTCCGCACCGCAGACACAGAAGCCAACCCGGTTGATACCGAGAGCGTCGAATTTCAATTGGAGGAAGATAAATTATATGATGCCAGGAATTACTACATAAAAGGTGCTACTTTTAACTACAAACATAGTCAACAACTAAGTGTAGCCATATCCAAGATGCAGGGCCTGACTAATTCGCTGCGGGTAATTAACACAGTGGCTTGAAAGAAATGCCTATTTTTCAAATGAAATCCACATTTTTCTGTTTGCAGCGCACACCTAAGCATGTTGTACGCTATGGCAAGCAGTATGAGCTCGCTTTAGCTAGTCAAATAATCATGCTTGCTCCAATGGCGCCATATTTTGCCTCTGAACTATGGGCAAAATTTGTAGCAACGCCAAATCGTATCAACGTCGAAGACTTGCAATGGGATCGCGATGTACTCGACCAAAGCTGGCCGCAAATTGATATGGAATACAAAGTGGACCTGTCCATTAAGGTACTCAAGTCCATTAAAAGTTCAATTTGATTATATTTTATTTAATACTAAAACTGATTATATTTCACAGATTAACGGGTTTGAAAATAACGTTATCAAAATTTCACGCAAAGCCATCGACAAGGTCACTCACAATGATGCCATGGACATTGCATTTAATACAGCATCGGTTACATCATATTTGGTCGACAAAAAGATACGCACAACAGATTTTATTCTCTACCCCGGCATTGAGGCTATTTTAAATATCTACGCTGAAAAGGCGAAATCAGAAAAAGAGAGTGTATCGTCTGATGATAAGGAAATTGCTAATAAATAAAACAGCCTTGATTTCGTTTTTTTGTTTGTGTTCTTTGATAAAGGTCTCTAGCTTTAACAATTCAATTTTAGTCCTATTTGATCTTTTGTTTGAAATTAAAAGTATTTTATGTGTTAAGTTTTATATTAACTGTTGTCTTATAAATAGTTTTGCTCTCATGAAAATTCTTTTTTTCTGCAAAGAGTAAAAAACGCTCTCGACCAAATCAAAAGACGGGAATTTAAAAAAAAATAAAACAAAATTGTTTTAAATAAAAAAAAAAATTCTGTAACAAATTTTTTGAATTTAGACACCTTGTAAAAAAATTAACGTTTGGAGACACCGCCGAAGGTTTTGACGAGACAACGTATCTTCTGCATATCTCTATTAATTTCTATTCCTCTTCTTTCCCTTGGTATTAAACTTATCCTTAACCTTATTCTTATAATTGTTCCAATGCTTGTCCTTCTCCTTGTCCAAATTCTTGTTTCAATCCATTTACAAATTCCTGGTCTAATCGTTGTGATCGAATCTCTTTCCTAAATCTTGTTCCACTTCTTGTCCTATTCCTTATTCCAATTTTTATCATAAATTTTGTCCAAAAAGTGTCCAGATCCTTGATCAAGATCTTGTTCTTATGCTTTTCTCAATCCACGTCTGAATTTTTATCCTAATCTTTGTTCAACTGCTTAAAATATTATTTTCATTTCTATTCCCATTATTTTTACTTTTAATTTTTCTTTTGTTCTTATTTCTCATTTAATTTTCAATTTAATTTTTCATTTCATTGTCATTTTTA
Source organism: Pherbina coryleti (assembly GCA_943735915.1). NCBI lineage: Eukaryota > Metazoa > Arthropoda > Insecta > Diptera > Sciomyzidae > Pherbina > Pherbina coryleti. The sequence goes on from OX030952.1 coordinate 101,484,866, forward strand.
TTTTCATTTTCATTTTCATTTTTATTTTTATTTTTATTTTTACTTATATTTTCATGTTTATTCTCATTTTTACTTTCATTTTTATTTTCATTATCATTTTCACTTTGATTTTTATTTTCATTTTCATCTTCATTCATCTTAATTTTTATTTTCATTTTTATTTTCATTATCATTTTTATTTTCACTGTCATTTTTATTTTCATTTTCATTTTTATTTTTATTTTTATTTTTATTTTTATTTTTATTTTTATTTTAATGTTAATTTTAATTTTCATTTTTATTTTTATTTTTATTTTCATTTCAATTTTTTATCTTCATTTTCATTTTCATTTTTATTCTCATTTTGTAATAATAATAAGTTCAAAAAATTCCAACTCAAAATTTCATTAACAACAAAAAACGTCATGTATATTATTTGTGAGTTTTATATTAGTAATATTAATAAAAAAATAATTTAAAATACATATGAGGCTGCTGAAAAAATGATGAAATATTAGATTTTGAATGAATATGCCGTTTGAGCTAACATTCATTTCAAATGTTCCTTATAGGAGATCGAATGCAGTTCCCGGATTCCTGGAATATTTGTTATATACATGATGTGAATGCCAGTTATGTGCTCTTGTGCACATTTAAAGAGAGAAAATGCATCATTTAAAAGCGTTACCTAATGCATTATGTACGTGTTTTACCCATCTGCATAAATATATATTTTATTTAGATGCAAGTTAAAATAAAATAAAATTTTTCGCGACACACTTTATAAATCAAAATTAAATTTTTGGTAAAATAATTTTATGAAGTAACTATTTTTTTAAGATGAGGGTTTGAAATCAAATTTGGTTTGAATTAAAATTTTTAGACACTTGCCTAGAACGATCGCGAAGTACTGATAACAAATCGTACTTCAGGTACAAGAACGCGACATTATAATATAAATGAAAGCAAAGTAAAAATTTACCGTTAATCGAGCTTTATTTGGTCTCTTTTCATTTTTTTAGTATTTATTTGTCTTTTGTAGAAAAATTTCATAAGATGAGAGGAACCATAAAATAAATATATAAACAAAAAATACTAATGAGAAAAAGGCAATAAAGTAGCTAAGATCAAGAAAAATACATTTTTAGTTTTCAGGCAAATTTTCTCAAAATAACAACTGAGATAAGCTGTAAATGCATTATATTATAAAAATTTATGAATTTTTTAATATAATATCAGAAAAAAATTATTTGTTTATTAACATTTTAATTTTCGATCCCGGTAGACCATACTGTGGAAATGCCCATATATTTTTATTATTAGTTTTTATTTTTGTTTCTATTTTATATTTAATTTCTTTTTCATTTTTATTCTCATTTTCATTTTCACATTCATTTTCATTTTTATTTTTATTTTCATCATCTTCACTCATTTTCATTTTAATTTTCATTTTTATTTTTATTTTCGTTTTTATTTTTATTTTAATTTTTTTTTTAATTTTATTTTCACTGTCATTTTCATTTTTATTTTCATTAATTTTTATTTTTATTTTCGTTTTTATTTTTATATTTATTTTTTTTTAATTTTATTTTCACTGTCATTTTCATTTTTATTTTCATTAATTTTTATTTTATTTTCATTTTTATTTTTGTTTTTGTTTTTATTTTTATTTTTATTTTTATTTTTATTCCCATTTTCATTTTTATTTTCATCTTCACTCATTTTCATTTTCATTCTCATTTTCATTTTTATTTTTATTTTTATTTTTATATTGTATTTTTATATATTTTTATTTTTAAGTTTTTAATTTTATTTTTATTATATTTTTATTTTTATTTTTATTTTATGTTTAATTTCATTTTCATTTTCATTTTAATTTTTATTCTCATTTTCACTTTAATTTTTATTTTCATTTTTATTTTCATTTTTATCTTCATTTTTATTTTCATTTTCATTTTTATTTTCATTGTTATTTTTATTTTTATTTTCATTTTCATTTTCATTTCCATTTTTATTTTTATTTTTGCTTTTATTTTTATTTTTATTTAATTTTTATATTTATTTTTTTTTTTATTTTTATTTTAATGGTAATTTTCATTTTAATTTTTATCCTCATTTTCATTTTCACTTTCATTTTTGTTTTTGGTTTTTATTTTTATTTTCATTGTCATTTTTATTTTTATTTTTAATTTAATTTTTAATTTTTATTTTTAATTTAATTTAAATTTTCCTTTTCATATTCATATTCATTTTCATTTTCATTTTCATTTTTATTTTTATTTTTATTTATATTTATATTTATATTTATATTTATATTTATATTTATATTTATATTTATATTTATATTTATATATATATTTCATTTCATTTCATTTCATTTCATTTCATTTATTTGAAGAATATTAGTACAATAAGATCCAATGAGATCTTTTAAGAGTACAACAGATAAAAGGAAATTATAATCAACAAATTACATATTCAATATATTTTTGAACTTAAAATAATAATAAAAAATATCTAAATAACAATACAAACTTAATTACTTTGAGATTTAATTCAATTTGAGAATATATATAAGGAAAACAAGACATTAACATAAAAAAAAACAATAGTGTGAAAAGTATAGTAAGATTAAAAATAAGAAGTGTAGAAGGTGATAGATAGTTAGATGTTTGAATAATAGGACATAAGAGCAGGCTTAAACTTATTCGAATTAATGATTGATTTTATTTCATATGGTAGTGAATTCCATAGTTTAATGGCGTTGACGAAAAATAACCGTTTTGAGTGCAAAGTTTTAAATTTAGGTATTATAAGGTTGCCAGTTCTATTTGAAACACAAAAACGTAATTTATTATAGAGGTAAGATGGAGTCTGGTTATGTATTAATTTATGTAAAAATAAACAATTTCTTGCGTTTAAATAGTTGATAATGCTACATCCGAGAATTTCTTTACTTTTTATTGACACGTGCTCAAAGCGTCTCAATCCAAATACATATCTTGCCACATCATTGAAAGCAACCTGAATTTTATGCGTAGACTGATAGTCAAGATTACTATAGACAAGCTCAGAGTAAGTTATTAGTGGCACTATTAATTGAACTGCAAGCCTTTTTTTAGTCTCAATGGGAACAAATTGTGAGGACAACCGCAGGCATCGTAGTGTATAATAAACGCGTTTTATAACATTATTTATATGGTCAGAACTGGAGAGTTTACAATTGACATAAAAACCCAAGTTTTTAACCTTTACAACTATTTGAAGACTATTGTCGTTTAAAAATATTGGCGGGATTTCTAGATGGTCAATTTTATCCTTATAAATTGGGAGAACATAAGATTTATTAGCATTCAGACAAAGATCATTATCAAATGCCCACTTGGATATAGCTCTAAGGTCATCATTTAGTCTGTAACATAAATCATCAACTAGTCCAATTCGGTTAGAGGAATATAATTGGATGTCATCTGCATAAGCATGCATAGTTACGTCATTGCAAACTGTAAAAATGTCATTAATAAAAATACTAAATAACAGAGGACCAAGAATCGATCCTTGTGGAACACCCATTTTAGTTTCCTTGTAGGTAGAAAACAAGTCCCCGATCTTAACCCTCTGCATCCTACCATTAAGATAATTTTCTATTAAGGATACTGCATTATCATTAAAACCAAACAATAGTTTAAGTTTTTGGACTAAGATCGAATGATTAACACGATCGAATGCTTTGGAAAAGTCTAATAGACAAAGAAGTGTAAGGTGTCCTTCATCGAATGATGTTCGAATGTCATCAATAACTTTCAGCATTGCAGTCGCGCAGCTATGTCCGATTCGAAATCCGGATTGGTGCGGTGACAAGAGCTTATGCGTTAAAAGATATTGATTAATTTGATTGGCCATAAGGGACTCACAAATCTTGGAAAAAGAGGAAAGAATACTAATTGGTCTATAATCACTCATCGTAGTTGCACGAGTAACCTTAGCAATAGGAATAACAGAAGCTAGTTTCCACGATTTAGGAAAAGAAGAGGTAGTAAAGCAATGATTTACAATATGTGTCAATGGTGCTATTATATATGGTAAGATGATTTTAATAAATTTTAAAGAGATTCCGTCTTCGCCGATAGCATTTGACTTAATTTTCATGATGGCTTTTATCACATCATTTTCACCTACGTTAGAAAAAGAGAATTTATTAAAATCACAAAACTGACGACCACTACATTGAAAGTTATAATTACATACAGAATTACTAGAAAGAAAAAAGTCATTCAAAAGGTTAGGGTCAATATCACAGTTTTGCTCATTCTTACAACAAACACCAAGACTTCGAATATTTTTCCACAGTTGCTTGGCAGGAAGAGAGCAATTTAATTTTCGGTGGAAAAATCTTTTTTTTGACTGCCTAACTACTGATACAACGTGATTACGTGCAATCTTAAATTGCTTCCAATTTGCATCAATACAATGCTTCTTCCATTTATTGTATATTTTGTTTCTTTTTTTGATGGCTAATATGACATCTGCTGTATACCAGGGACAAGACTGATTATTAATAACAAGTGTACGAAGAGGTACAAAATTTTCAAAAGCACTGTTTACCTGAGTGACAAGAACATTTAGTTTTTCATCAACAGACTGAGTAAACCAGCAGTCATTCCAACAGACATGAGACAAATGCTCATACAACAGAGAATAATCAATGGTCTTATAATCACGATACGATATCGACAACGGAACATGGTTACTAGATGGATTAAAACTGATTGTACAAAACAATAGATCATGGTCAGATATAAATGAAATTTGGTCAAAGAGTAAAACCAATGAAACATCAGACAGTATAAAGACATCGAGTAGACTAGGACAAACACCTGATGCAAAACGAGTCGGAGTCGTAGAATTAAGAAAAGACATACCAGCAGCATTAACTTTGTCTTTAAAACTGTCCGATACATTGTCATTTGACAGCAAGTTCACATTAAAGTCTCCACATATAGCATAAAAGTCAAAGTCAGTTAAACGATTATGTAGATCAGAAAAATAAGGATCAAGACTGCAATACCTATTAGGGTTGTAGACACAAGAAACAAGTAGTTTCACATTACTATTATTACATATCTCAACATTTAAAAATTCAATATCAGACCCACAAGATTTGTTTACAAGCTTTGAACTGAGAAAGGACTTACAATACACAGCAACTCCACCTCCTCTATTTCCAATCCTGTCATTCCTAAAAAGTGTGTAAGTAGGAATGTTTAAAAAGCAGTCGGGAATGTTAGGATTGAACCAGGTTTCTGTGACACATATTACATCCACAGTTGAGCCTTCAAAAACATTTTTAACATAGTCGAGCTTAAAAGAGTTCAAGCTTCTAGCATTAAAATGAACAACAGAAAGGCCAACATTTTGTTTACATAAGATGTTAATTAACAGTTTATGATTAGCATCAACACCACTAGAGACATTAGAAGACGACATATAAGACACAGAAGAAACCATCAGACGAATAACCAAAAGCTTTTATTATAATAAACATAAAGCAGGAGATAATGTAACTATCAAACATCATAACTATATATAAACAGAGAAAATAGGCAAATGACAGAGTAAACAGAAATAGTAAAAGAAGCAGTAAAAATATATAAAAGAAAGGAGAAAAGAAAAAGAAGACAACTGCAAACAGATGAGATAATCTACTCGCTATCAGCACCAGCAACTGCATCACAGGTAATATTTTTTTTTATTTATTTAACATTTAACATTTATAGTAATAAATCCTTATGTAAAAGATTACAAGAATCTTATAAATACAACATAAGTCATTAAAGGCACATTTTTATATATAATAAAACATTCTAAGAAGTTAATAAAAAAAACAATTGAAAGAAAAAATTAAGATTAAATTAATTAAAATTAGGTTAAATAAAATTAAAAATTTAACGGATACTAGCAAATATTTTGAAATAAAACTCCTATTGAAGTTTGCAGCAGATAAATTTCGACCGATAATACAAGATTGACAGAAATGATACTGGTTAAGAATTATATAAGATTTCAAAAAGTTCTTTCTTAAATCGCGCGGCGTTGCAGATATTTTGGAGTTGATGTGGAAGAGAATTCCAAAGACGAATACCGTGAATGAAAAATTGTCGCTCTGATATTAAAGTATTATGTCGCGTATGTATTAGTAGGTTTAAACGTTGAGATTGTGCAAATCTTATTTTTCCAAAAAGATACGAAGGCTCTTTGGTATTAATTATTTTATGTAAGAAAATAAGAGTACGGAAATCTAGAAGTTTGTCTAAGGTTATTGAACATATTTTTTTCGCGTGATGTGATATATGGTCGTATTTTTTCAAACAAAATATATATCTTGCAATACTGTTGTAAAGTACATTCAGTTTGCGTTTAGCAGTATAATCGCAATTAGCAAATATTTCGCACCCGTATAAAAGTGTAGGAAGAAGGTAAGATTTAGCTAAAAGCATTCTTATGTGCTGCGGTGTAAAGTGCTGTGTTGCCCACAGTGTGCGCAACATTCCATACACTTTACCAACTGTAATATAAATGTGATTGTTCCATGTTAGAGTATTGTTAAACGTGATTCCCAGATTTTTTGCAGAAGCAAAATAATTTATCACAGATTGATTCATATTAACTTTTGGCCATTCAGAAAGATCAAGAGGTTTTTTGTAAATTACAATGCATTTTGACTTGGACGCATTTAGGCATAGACCGTTTTTCATCGCCCAATTAGAAATATTTATCAAATCATTGTTTGTATTTTGGATACACTGCGCGATTTCATTCAGCGGGGCACTGGCATAAAGTTGGACATCATCTGCATACAAGTGTATTTTGGAATGCTTCAAGACGTTGGGAAGATCGTTAATATAAATAGAGAAAAGAAGTGGCCCAAGAACAGAACCTTGCGGGACTCCGCGCGTTAGAGCTAGGTGTCGAGATTGTGAATGTTTAGTGCTAACTGCCTGTGATCTACCATGTAAATATGTTGAGATGAGTTTTGTTGCAGTGCTGGAGAAATTATACATTCTTATCAGTTTGGTGCAGAGAATAGTATGGTCTACGCAGTCGAAAGCTTTCGAGTGATCAAGCAGGGTTAATAGTGTGGCTTCATTTTTATCTTCAATCTTCGTTGTTGATTTTAATAGTTTCGCTGCCTTTGCGCAGTCGGACGAACACTGCTCCTCGGATAGTAAACGCATTATAAATTTTTTTATTACGCTTACATGAAATGGCTGCTTGTAGCAATTTTCTGCACTCGACAGTAAGGCTTTCATGCATATACACATTAGCATCAGAGTCAAGTCCTGCATCCCTAAGGTTGATAGCCTTTTTTAGCCGTCTTCGATAGTCGCCGAAAGCCTTCAGTACACGGTTTCGGTCGAAAGGTATATAAAATTTAACAATAACCAACGAGCTCTGATTGTTTGCTTTAGGCTTAATGCGGAAAATGTCTGTTATCGGTGGCGACTGGAAATCGATGCACCGGCAGATAGAGTTAAAAATACCTTTGAGGTTTTCGTCAACCGCATATGGCAATCCAAATAAAACAGCATCTGAAGAAAAGTTAGAGCTGTTATTATTGTTGTTGTTGGTGTTGACGTTAAGTTTGTTGTTGCTATCGTTGATTTTTTTTCCAAGTTCGTCGCACAATGATGTTAAAGAGTTGACTTTATTTTCCAAAAAGAGTATTTTCTGGTCATACTCTGAGAATTAATCAGCAAGTTGTTGCTTGATAGATGCTACCTCGCTATCCAAATTGCTGAATTTATTGGCAATTTCAGTTGAGAGACGCGTGAAAAGATTTTCAGCGTGCTTTCGAAGTCTGTTCTCTGAGTTGATTATGTCTTCCTTAAAATTCGCCCTAAGCCGATCTTCTAAAGCTGTTAGTTGAGAGCTTAGAGATGTTGGACTGCTGCTGCTACCCAGCTTTGGCGTACCTTCGCATTTATTGTTAGCGCGAGGTGCGAGGTGGTCACGTTGTTGACGCGTGAGCATAGGAGAGGGAGTCATTAATTCTGCAGAGACTCAAAAGCAAAACAAAAAAAAAGCACAAAAGACGGAGTGCAGGAAAACACACGAAAAGGAGAACACAGCACAGAACAATGAGACCCCAATAACAGCGAAATCGACGAAGCAGTATTATTAAAGAGGCGCGATCGGGTGTTAGTGCATTTTTACTTTTGTTGTGAGATTTTCTGTTTTTGTTTTTTGTGGTTGAAGTTTTTTGTTTTTGTTTTAGTTGCGTGTCGCTTACCGATCACTAATATTTTTGTCCATTAATTTAACTTTTATATTGTTTATTATTTATAATATAATCCTTGACTTAAAATTTTGCAATATTTTTCTATGTGCACAATTTAGTTTGTTTTTTTATATTTTTTTACACAAGTTTAACCAAAATTATTTTTCTGTAGGTCTGAAAAAGATATTTAAACGCGCAAGACTTGGCAAATGAAATGAAACAAAAAAGAAAAAATCCCGCTTTAGATTGATATTTATATTTATATTTATATTTATATTTATATTTATATTTATATTTATATTTATATTTATATTTATATTTATATTTATATTTATATTTATATTTATATTTATATTTATATTTATATTTATATATATATTTATATTTATATTTATATTTATATTTATATTTATATTTATATTTATATTTATATTTATATTTATATTTTTATTTATATTTATATTTATATTTATATATATATTTATATTTATATTTATATTTTATATTTATATTTATATTTATATTTACTTATATGTATATTTATATTTGTATTTGTATTTGTATTTGTATTTGTATTTATATTTATATTTATATTTATATTTATATTTTTTTATATTTTTTTGAGAACGAGAACATTCCGTTCATCCCCATTCGGAGTCGGCGTTAATTGTGTACAAACTTAATAACACGCACAACACAATTGATCATAAGAAGCTAGGTCAAAGTCCTTTCAAGGAAAAAAAGAAATTGACGAGACATTTTGAAGATTTCAAGAGAAATAATTTCGAGAAGTGGTTATTTTGGTGAAAAGCTGAATTGCGGCCACAGTAAGGACCACAGTAAGGTTTTAACACTAAGCTCTATGCATATCGATATGGGTTGCGTTCGGGGGCATTCGTCAAAAAAATCGGAGACATTCGCTCAATTTCGGGAACATTCTTCAGTGAAAACGGCGACAATTCGGGAATAATTAAAAAAATAAAACAATCGCAAAAATTTACTTAAAAAGAAAATATGGTTTTTTTTTAAATGTTTTTTGAATGTCATGGTTTTTTTGTCATTTTCTAAGAGTAAAAAACGTTATTTTTATTTCATCTGGTCGCAACGAGGATTCATTTCCCAAAAACTTATCAATATTAGACTATGGACTATATATTTGACGTTGCATAGCTGAAAAAGGCTTCTTGTGTTTTTTTTTTAGACTAAGTTGACACTCAGGACATGCTCTCTATAAATGCGAAATCATTGTGTTGATCCGGAAGATGGGTGATAGTAAGGTGTAGTAATACCGGTGAAGATTTGTTGTCGGGGTACACGCTTGCAGGTATATTGTTCCAAGATTTTGTTGTAAGGTACAAACTAAAAAATGTTTTCATATTTTTTTAAAATAACTCTCTCCTTTATTTATTTATATCTTTCACTTGGTTTTACAATAAAACAATTATTTTAATGTTTTTAAACACTTTTTGTAAAAATACTTTTTTTCGCAAGACGATTATTGATCTTGATTTTGACAATTTCACTCTACAGAAAACGGGTACTAAAGGAACACGTGTACAGCTTACAATAGAATAAATAGCTGTAAGATTGCGCAACCCATAAGGCTACATAATGCAAAAACGGCAAATCAAAAAAATTAAAATAGCGGGATTTAGAAGCCTATAAGTACAATGTTCCCCATAGGTCACCTTGGGCATGAGAGGGCTAACATGAAAGTATCATATTTTGCGAAGGAAAATCTTAGACGAAAATAAGTGTTAAATGTCATGCAGTTGGTAGAGACGAGTTTAAAAACTTCGTACGTAACCTCAAAAGTAGCACAAAAAGTAGTTTTTCGAGTGTATAACCTCAAAGTCCCGGAGTGTTGGAAAAAATTTCTTCAGATTCGTATGTAGGGCATCTCAAATAGCCATTGTCAGCTATAAAATCCGAGAGAGGACAAAAAGTTTTCAATTTTGCAGGCCTGTGTAATTTAAACACATCGTTCTTGAACGAAAAATCACCAACTTGTAAAAACAATGCAATATTTTATATATTTATTTAAATGTTCTAGACTACATTTCGATATTACAAAAACAAAAAATGGTCCACTTTTCTAGAGTGCAGTTTTGGAGGGAACACATTGAATTACTACTACATACAAACACACAAACATATTTGAGAATGTTTTAGTTTTAGACTTAAAAACAATAGCAATCTATGGAGGTGCATATAGCTTCCGCTAGCGGTCTACTTCATAATTTCGGACATTAAATTACGCAGATAGACATCCATCTGGGAGTAGTCGAGCAGAGTATTACGCACGATGTCCTGTAGCAAAGTCGGCCACAATGTTTCCAATTTATGCAATTTCTCGACCGCATTACATGTATTTTCCATCATTGTAGCAAAGTGTAGCTTGGCACGTTCGCGCGTTGTGCAGCACGATGCAGTGAGAGCTAACGAGGATGAGGTGCCGCCCACACTAGCACCACTAGCACCACCAGCAGCCACACAGCCAGCATTACTGCCATCACTGTGCTGATGATGACCAGTACACGCACCTGAATTGCCACCCGCACCCGTCGTCATATTCGTCGTAGCCACGCCAGCTGTTGACTTCTTCCATTGCAGCGCCTCTTTGCCGACCACGATGCGCAACGACTTGTCGGCCTTCATTAGCCATTCTTTAGGCGTCAATTTGCTGGCGCTGCACGTCTCGTCCAGACGCAAACGTGCCAACAATGGTTGTAACATTGCCTCCGGCATCGACCATAACACCAAATCCGACAAACCCGCGTACATCGTATTCGCTGTTTCCATCTCTGCCTCGCTCACCTCAGCACCGTTGAGCAGCTTAAGGCCCCAGTGCGAAAGACGATAAACGGCATAGAGACGCCACAAATCCTTTGTTGTAATTGCATTACCTTCCGGGTCGATGCACAGCGTGGCGATGCCTTGCAATTCGGCCAATGCATTCAGCTGACCCAGACAACTGATGTTCGTTTCGCGAAATACAAAGTTTTCTGCATGCGGGAAACGCGCTTTAATGCGACCCAAAATGGTCGCAATGTTATTGAAATTAATGTAGCTAAAGTTTAACGTATGCACATCGTTGGCCTTCAAAGGATTCCACTGTTTGTCGATGTAGCGTAAAGCGCCTTGCCCATAAACGTTCAGATATCGGCCGCAAATCTCGATCAAATAATCGCCACCCTGTTCGCGTTCACGCTCTGTCACCTGCTTGCTGCAAGTGCCGGTGCCGGTGCTGGTGCTGGTGGTGGCGGCGGAAGCGTTGCTGGTTGTCTGGTTTATGATGCTGTTAGTTTTCGAAGTCGTTGTCGCCATCGTAGTAGTTGTTGCGGGTTGCGTTGTCGCCGGTGCAACAATGCAGGCTAGTGCCTGGGGGTGGCTGTGGTTAGCTGTACGATTTTGATCCGTGACATTATTTGTGGATAAATTTTGTTGGTGGTTCTGTTGGCTTTGATTAAGGTTAGCTTTGTTCGAGGCATTCGCCGCTTTGCCCACACCTCCTCCTCCTCCTCCTCCTCCTCCGCCACTAACTATTGTATGCGACCTCATTAAGCTGCCCTGCATGTAGCGTTTGGGATTTGAAGTTGGCGCTGCCAGCGTGCGGGGTGTGGGGTTAGCTGACCCGCTGTTATTATGAAATCCTAAGCTTAACGTGCTGCTGTTGGCCGTTATAGGTGTTGTGGTTGTGGCGCCACGCGGCGGCTGTTTATCTAAAGCCGCAGTGCGTTGCTTGCTGCTAGGCTTTTCAGCCTGTGTCGCTAGGTTCGGCGTTGTTGTAGCTGCATTGGAATTGCTAAGCGCTGATAAGTTGCTGTCGTTGAGTTGAGGTGCCTTGTCTAAAACATCTTTTGGATTTTGACTCGCTACTGGCGTTCCGTCCGGCTTACTATTTGTAGCATTCACTTGGTCGTGCTTCTGTTGTTGAGCATCCGGCGGCATGGTGGTAATTTTAACTTGGCACTGGTTGTTGTTGCGGTCATTCGAAACATTCGCTGCCTGTTTACTACTTCTTGTTCTTCCGGGGGTGGGGTAGCTACTTCGCGCCAGTTTACGGCCCGCCACATGCGGCGATTCGGCCGTCTCGTTGTCACCCGAACTGTAGCAGCTTGAGGAAGAGTCGATGTTGGGACCTAGACTGCTATTGGATGAAGTTGTTCGGTGTTCAAGTCCAGTTTCTGTGGTCTCACTAGCACCAGCGGTTTGCGAAACCTCTAGCTCTGGTTGTTGTATGGGTGGCAGCTTGAGAAACTCCTGCATTTTCTCGTACTCTACCGAGCCGTTTGCCTCGTTGGACTCATTAATACGTGCCAACTCTCGTTGCTGTGGGCTACGCTTTTGCCGTTGTGTGCCTTGCTGTATGGTTTGCTGCGAGCGCAGTAACTCCCAGTTAGTGCGTGCATTGGAGATGACCTCCTCGCGCCGTATGCTGTTGAAGACATCCGATGACAGATGTGAGTAGTTAGCATCCGAATGCTCCTTATTTTTGCGCCAGGCCATGGCAGCTCGCCGCACCTGATCAGTAATGGGCATTTGACTAAGGGACTGTAGGCGTGGCAGATAGCTAACGAGAAATGAGACGCAATCGCCCGCTAGTGAAACTGGATTATTCTCGATCGTCACCTCTAGCAGATTCAGCGCCTTGGCTATGGTGGACATGTCTTCGACCTTGTGCAGATCGTTATGACATAGCCAGAGCCGCTCGAGGGCGGTCAAATGTTGAAAGCCGTTGATGCGTTTGATGCGATTGCGCTTCAGATTCAGCTCTTTTAGATTCAGCAGGTTGCAGAAGTCGTTGTTGTTGATCAGCCGTATCTGATTGCCAGCCAGATTTAGAGACTTAAGCTCCTGAAGGCAGTTGATTTTGTTACTCAGGCTGGTAATTTTATTGCCATGCAGATCGAGCACACGCAGCGTGCTTTTCAGCGAACTGATTCCGCTGATGTCGGTAATGCGATTTTTGCCGAGTAGCAGCACGGATAGCATGGGCAAGCCGTCCAAATTGGTGATGCGTTCGATTTGGTTGTCGTACAGATCAAGAAAGACTAGATTTTGGAAGATTTGCCCATAGGTGGCAACTAGTTGCTTGTTCTTTACCTGTAGCTGCGCCTGTTCCTCAGCGAGAGTCGAATTGGAGTCGGTGGTTGTTGTAGATGCGCTGGCGCCTGCACCCGAATCGAAGCTCAAGAGATTGGTTGCGCTCAGAGCAGCAATGAGTTTGCTCTCTGTTCGCTCGGGCAGTTGGGGTCGCGACAGATTGTGGCGCATGCCGCTCAAATGACGCGAGGAGTGATTGAAGATAAAGCTCTTTGATTTCTTCATGTTGAAGCGACCTTGTGGCGGTTGTTGCTGCTGCAAAAGTTGTTGTTGTTGCGCACTATAGAGTGCAGAACGCTGCAGAAAGGAGCTGCCGCGTAGTGTGGATTTACTCAGCGGTAGATGCGTGCTGAGCGGGCCCATTTGATTCAATGACTGCAAGCCAAGAGCTTGTTGGGTAGAAAGATTCTGAGGCGGAGGTGGCGGCGATGGTTTGCCATTGGTTGGCAGCTGTGGGCCAAGCTTTGAACGCCCGTTCAACAAAGCTCTACCACTCTGATTTAAGTCCTCTGTTGCCGGTTTATCCACTGGCATTGGACTTTTGCTGCGTGTCTCCTCCTGCTCCTCCTCCTCCTGTTGCTCCTTGGGTATATGAAAGACATTGATCAGATTGTGTTGTAGCGAGAGCAGCCGCAGATTGGGCTCATGTTCAAAAATTGGTATCGCTGTCAAGCCACGGCGGTCGTAGTTTATGCGATCGGGCAATTTTTCCTGCTCTTGCGGTGAACGTGCAATGCGACAGATGCCATTCGGTTGTTGCGTCACGTTTGTTGTGGGGCTACTCGAACTTTCAAAAGTTTCAACGCCACTCAACTGATGGTTGCTGCCTCTTCTACCCGCTACAGGCAGCGCTGAAGCTGATGAACTATTTGATTTGGAACGTTGACGCATTATGGCATTGCGGCGTGGTTGATGCCGCATGCGTGTGACAGTGCGAGTGGCTTTCGGCAGTAGTCCATCGATTGCGGAGCCTACCACAAAGTGATGTTGCTTAAGTTGGTCAATCGGCGGCGTCTGAGTTGCGTTGATGTAGTTAAGCGACGAACGCTTTAGATTTGTGCTGCTTAATGTACTGTGTGAGCGATAGATGTGTGGTGGTCGGGAACGTGAGTTAAAACTAGGAACAAATGGTTCAATCTTCAGCAAAGATGTTTGAGGTAAGTACGTTTGTTGTTGTTGTTGTTGCTGTTGTTGCTGCTGTTGTTGTTGTTGCTGTTGATGTGGTTGTGGTTGTAGCTGTTGTTGTTGTGTCGTTGGGGCATTGGTAGTTATAACTGTTGTTGTCGCTGCTGCTGCTGTCGTCGTCGTCGTTGTTGTGGCGGCTATGCCAGATTTGACCAATGTTTTCGTTTTCGTCGACGTCGCCAGCGTGTTGCCCGCTTGTTGTAAATTGTTGGCAGCATTTGTTGTTTGTGCAGCAGTATTTGGTGATTTTGATTTTGTTGCTGTTGCTACTGCAGCTGTAGCTGTAGCTGCTGCTCCGACTGAATTCTGCTCATGGCCATATTCGGTTATTAATGTTTTGGTCCGTAATCTTGTTACAGACATAACAAGACGACACAAACTGACCGCCGCCTAAGGCCTCAAACTTTGCTGATTGTTTCATAATAGCAACAACAACAATACCTGCGCACAATAGCTACTCATGTTCCACTTCTATCTAATGTTGATATTGATTATATCGGGCAATTTTCCACTATTAATCGAATGAAAACAATATGTGCGGGATTTATCAACCCTACAACTATTTTTAAAGCCACTAAAAATAGTGTTTTTTCCAACACTTTGGACACTCTATTTCAAATTTTTATTCCACTTTTCCACTAATCTCCATCAATTTCACCTTTCTATGTGACTCTTTGCTTGGACTGCATGCTTTTTTTTCCTCGTATTAGTTTGTTTATTGAGGTTATGATAGTGGTTGCTATAGCCTCTTCGTACTGCTGCCACTGAATAGGGTTTGGGGCTGTTGTGTCAGCCTGTGTAGTTGAAACTTTGTTAGCTACCGCTATTTGTACGCATTCTGTTTATTTTCTATTTGTTTTGCCTAAAATTCCGAAACTAAAAAAAGTTATGAAACTACATAACTTTGTGTCTTATCATTCCCATGTCATCATAGGTACAAACAAAACTCATTTCTTTTTAAACACATCCGAATGCATGCATGCTCATTTCAAATATTATTAGTTTAATTTTTGTGTTTTAATATGTTTGCCCTTTAAAAACCCTTAAGATTTTGAAGCTTCATTAAAAAACACATATTTTAATGCAAAAAAAAAAAATAAAAGAGAGTTGGCTGTGTAGTGGACACACCCGTAGGTTTTGACGTGATAGTTTTTCTTTAACTTTGTCCTTGTTCTTATCCCTATCTATCACTTTGTTCCCAAACTTATCCCTAACCTTCCGTTATTCTTCTATTTGTCCTAATAATTTTCCTACTTCACAGCTTCCAAGCTCTTGTTATAATCCATGTCCAAATTCTTGAATTAATCCTTGTCCGAATCCTTTTCATAGTTCAGAAGAGTGTGATTTAGGTGTGTCTACTAACTTTGTCCTAATCGATATCCTAATTCTGGTCCTTTTCCGGTTTCATAATACCGTTTCATTGTGTTATTTTGTGGACAACAATGGAATACAAAAAAATTTTTTTTAATAATTTCGTTGTTCGATTTAATAGCACATCGTTGTTGTCGTAAAATAAAATTTACCGTAGCACGTCTCCTGAACGAGTAATAATTCCATGCAACGATATTACGTTTCTGTTACATTAGCTGCTATCTTCATGACCTGAGGACGTCAGCATTTTTTTTATTTTTGTCGTAAGGCCAAGTATAAATCCATCATTTTCGTTTTTAAACATTAGCGTAGCTCACATACCTACCGAGTAATAATTCAATGCAACGCCGTTGCATGAATGTTGCATTATCGATCTTTGAGTCCCCATGATGTCAGTACTAGAACGGGGGGGTGCTTGACCCCAATGTTCCCTAAAGCAAACAGGTTGGACTCCTCTAAACAAAAACATTGATATATCATTCTTAAGATCGGACTGTAAATGCCGAAGATATGAAAAAAAATTTAAATGCCCGGCCAATATATTCGGCAAAGAATATAAACATTTTTTCGAAATTTTCTTTCTATTTCGTTATTAATTTTGATTTTTTTTTTTGTGGGTTTTTTGTTTCACTAGGATCTAGAGTTTCTCAACTTATTCTTGATATCATCGGTTTATCTATCTCACATGGGAATTGTCCTTATCTCACATTTAAAATAATAGACTTATCCTTGTCCTTATCTCACTATACTAGAGTTTCTCAACTTATTCTTGATACTATCGGTTTATCTATCTCGCATGGGAATTGCCCTTATCTAACATTTTAAATAATAGACTTATCCTTGTCCTTATCCTTATCCTCATCTTCATCCTCATCCTTATCCTTATCCTTATTCTCATCTTTATCTTTATCTTTATCTTTATCTTTATCTTTATCTTTATCTTTATCTTTATCTTTATCTTTATCTTTATCTTTATCTTTATCTTTATCTTTATCTTTATCTTTATCTTTATCTCTATCTTTATCTTTATATTTATCTTTATCTTTATCTTTATCTTTATCCATATCCTTATCCTTATCCTTATCCTTATCCTTATCCTTATCCTTATCCTTATCCTTATCCTTATCCTTATCCTTATCCTTATCCTTATCCTTATCCTTATCCTTATCCTTATCCTTATCCTTATCCTTACCCTTATCCTTATCCTTACCCTTATCCTTATCCTTATCCTTATCCTTATCCTTATCCTTATCCTTATCCTTATCCTTATCCTTATCCTTATCCTTATCCTTATCCTTATCCTTATCCTCATCCTTATCCTTATCCTTATCCTTATCCTTATCCTTATCCTTATCCTTATCCTTATCCTTATCCTTATCCTTATCCTTATCCTTATCCTTATCCTTATCCTTATCCTTATCCTTATCCTTATCCTTATCCTTATCCGTATCCTTATCCTTATCCTTATCCTTATCCTTATCCTTATCCTTATCCTTATCCTTATCCTTATCCTTATCCTTATCCTTATCCTTATCCTTATCCTTATCCTTATCCTTATCCTTATCCTTATCCTTATCCTTATCCTTATCCTTATCCTTATCCTTATCCTTATCCTTATCCTTATCCTTATCCTTATCCTTATCCTTATCCTTATCCTTATCCTTATCCTTATCCTTATCCTTATCCTTATCCTTATCCTTATCTTTATCTTAATCATCCTAGTTCTTATTTGGATCCTTGTTTTTATCTCTAACTTTGCTTTGTCTTCGTGTTTCTTTGTTCTCTTTTATTTCTTTTTCGCTTTCCCTCTCTTTCATCTTGTCGCCATGTAATAATTCCATGCAACGATGGTATATTAACGTTACAATTTGCGACTCCCTTAGTGAGCTAATGACGTAATTCTTTTTATTTTTGTCATGAAACTAAGGAACTCATCTGTTATTCTATAAAATTAATCGTGGTATCTATAGTCACTGGGTTTTAATGCCATGCAACGATATGTCACTTTTGTTGCACAAATTGGTACCTGCGCAACCTGATGACGACATAACTTATTTGTTTATTTTTGGTCACGAGGTCAAAGAATCCTTATTCTTATCCTTATTTTTGTTATAGTTCTTCTCTGAATCCTTGTAAGGATGAAATTAATATACTTTTGTTTTTTTTTATTTGCTTTGTCTTTGTTTTCTCATTATCTTCATTGAGAACTCATCTTGACTGTTGTTCCATAAAATTAACCGTGGCACTTATATTCACTGGGTTTTAATGTCATGCAACTTACTGTCACTAGGTTTTAATTCTATGCAACGATATTTCACTTTTGTTGCATAAGTTGCTACCTCCACAACGTGATGACGACATAACTTATTTGTTAAGTTTTAGTCATGAGATCAAAGAATCAACTTTTAGTGTCGTATCACAACTTCAACTGTCGTAAATTATTGTAACGATGAATCTCAGTGAATATTAAATCCATGTAAGCTCCCTCGGTTGCATTTTCGTAAACATGCTTTTTTCAACTACTTTTGAAAACATGTTGTCACGTCAAAAAGGTTGTCACGAAACTTCTCAACCTTTTATTGCTTTTTATTCATCCTTCTACGTAACTGTGCTTTTTTCAATCATACGATTGAATTGTTTTGAGTTCCTTCGTTATTTGTTTTTCAAAAATTCTGACTGGATTTTATTGCTCTCAAACTGACTGAACCATATAGATACTTCAAACGCAAGTGTGTCCATTTGTCTGAAATAAGCCTTAAAGCTATCGAACAAAACGATGAGATTGCAATAATTTTACCTTTGAGACCTGGTACAACATCGTAAGCACGAATATTAATCCATGTAATTCTTTCAAGTTTGCACTCAATAGTAAATGAATTTCATTCAACAACAACAGCCAATTGTCAAGATGAATAAAGGAGTAGGGCAGCAGCAAGGATAACACTTTTCATTGAATATGAGTGCTGATCCCAGAGCGAGATGGATGAGTATTGATTACCGAAAAGTGCCTGATTCAAAGTGCTTGTTCAACCAGAGACAGAAGAGCAAACATAATAAAACTGTTACTGACGATGACGACAACTGCAGCAACATCTAATAAAACAACAATTCCAACAGCAGTAGCTGCAGTCCACAGGCACAAGGTACGCACTTTTTGGTAGCATGGAAAGTATTTGATTTACTCGGTTTTTCACTTCAATTCAGGGCAGTGCATATCCATGGCATGGCATTTCATCTAAAACCACGCAAAAATAACTGAGATGCCTTCGAGTGATGAGTAAACAAATTGTGTGCAGATACGTACAATCTGGGCCATATTTTCCAGGAATAGACAGTTAAAAAAAAACAGTTACAAAATATAAAACAACAATAACAAATAGGCAAAAACCAGCAGGAGCACAAATACTCAACTCAAGGGATTCATTCACTTTAACGTTGATACTGTCTATCTGTGTATCTCTGTAGCTCTGCGTATACGTATCTGTTGCTTTTGCTCGAGTCTAGAATGAAATTCTGCAGTTTAGTTCGGTCTGTGGCTATGGAGCTCGTTGCGCTTTTTATGGGGTTTTTTTTTTTTTTTGGTATATCATTGCCCAAGGCAGAAATATTTTCATTCACTCTACTACAAACTGCATAACTACGAGATCACACTCGTAGCTACATAGATAGATACAACAGTTATAGATATGATGCTAGGTATGTGCATGTGCATCCATTCATTTGTCTGACTTTTATCTGCTTCTTCTTCGGGCTTAACCAGCATTGGAGTTGTTGGATTATGTCGAAGTGTAAGTTTGTGCGTATGTATGTATGTATGTATGTATGTAAGTTAGTTTCGTTCATCTTCTTGTTTTGAGCTAATTCAGAGGCTGTAGCTACGAATGGTTAGAGATCTACATAAATATGTTAGGATGAATGTGTAGGTTCATTTATTTCTGAGTTTCTGATTTGCGGAAAGCAGAAAAAGAAGCAAAATGCCTGACTTCATTAAAATAGTCTTTTTTAATTATGTGATATTATTTTGTGTGCAACAAGAATTGCATCAATTCTTATTTTGAGCAAAAAATTTAAGTGTATCCTTGAAGTAAAACATATTACTCTGAAAATGAGAGAAATTTGGCTTCAAGTTATTTTTTCTACAAAATGACGTAGAAGTCTTTTATAAAAAAGCGCAGTACTAATACCACATAATCACGTAATGATTTTTGTTATTCAGAAAATATTCGAAAAGTGTCGTCTATTGAGAAAATTAAATCTAAGTACGTAATGCTTAAATGACTTCAATTACATTTTGTGTATCAAGAACGAGAATGTTTTGAAAAACTTCAGAAGCTCACTTCATTCACCACTTCACCACTACTTCATTGGATAGTCATGCTTAAACTAAGTTTTTCTCCGGATTCAAAGTGCATGGGTAAAGTTATAGAATATTTTCCACTATTTCACATTATTTCACTCTAGAATTTTTATTACTTTCTTTTTCTGGTATTTCTCGTTATAATTTTTGAGAAACAGGGTCTTCTGCAATTTTAATCTTATGATTCTGAGATATGGGGGAGAGAGCTGGGTTGTGAACCGGGCTTTGTTTTTTGGCTCTAACTTTTCACAGAATAAAGATATCGAATAATCCAAGATACCGTTGGAAAGGTGAATATACAATGCAACTTTTTTATGCAGACAGATTAGCGTTTTGATTAAAACTAGTATCGTATGTTGTCGAAATTCGACCATATCAATATCGATTTTTCTCTTGTTTTTTTTTATTTTTATTGAGAAACTCTTGGTAAAGTAAAGTAAAAATAAGTTTGCTGTATCGTGGACACATCCGTAGATTTTGTCGTGACAGTGTTGCTTTATTCTTGTCCCTATCCTTTTTTTGTTCCCAAACTTCTTCATTCTTATTCTTATTCTTATTCTTATTCTTATTCTTATATTTGTTCTAATAATTGTCCTTCATCCTGTCCAAACTGTTGTTTTATTTCTGACCTTAACCTTGATCGAATCTTTTCCTTATCCTTGTCCCATTTCTTTTGTAATTGTAATCCCAAATATTGTTTTAGGTATGTCTCAATCTTTTTCCTTACCCTTGTCTCAATCCTTGTCCTGTTGAAATTTTTGTCCTACTCGTTATATTATTCTTGTCCCACTCTTTGTCCAACTCCTTGCCAATCTCATCCCTTGTCTAATCTTTGCCCTTGTTCTTAACCAAATCTATGTCTTATAATTGTCCTAATTTTAATTTTAATAAATATTTTTTTTCCTTTTTTTTTTTTTTGGTTTTGCTATTGCATTTGTAGCATTCAGGTTACTTTAAGGGGTTCACGTAGAGGCCTTATGACACCATTGATTTTTTTATTTTTATTATGTTACGAAAATCTTCAGTTTCACTGTGGTTCTATAAAATTTACCGTAGCGCCAATAGTCATGGAGTTATAATTCCATGCAACGTTTTTTTATTGCTGTTGCATTTTTTTATTGTTTTTATTGTTGTTGCAAGGCGGCTTGCCTCCGTGGTGTTGTGGCTCCAAAAAGTTGTTTTTTTTTTCGTAATGAGGTCATATACACATTTTTTTTTTTTGCAAAATAAAATTTTCTTAAAAACTCCATGCAACAATATTGCATAATAACGCTACCTGACGACGTCAAATTTTTTGTTGTGTTCTTTGTTTTTTTTTTTTTATTGTCGTAAGATCATGTAAAAATTCCTAATTTTTGTTTAAACACGTTTATCTTGCCGCATATATACTCCAAGTAACAATTCTATGCAACTCCACTGCATGATTGATTCATCTTGGATCTTATAGCTTTGAAATATTTTGAAAAAGAAACAACACCAATAATGCCACTCAGCTACAATTTTTGTTTGACAAAATAATGTGGAATGCGATAAGCAAAGAGAGAGAAAGAAAGAGAGAGAGACATAGAGAGCAGCAACAACTGTTTGCAAAACCTGAAATGGAGAGAGATTTAAACTACAGCCATGGGTATGAAAATGCATACCTTTAATTTTAAAATGTTATTATCACATAATTATTTAAATTTTGTTGCTATTTTTATTTTTCGGCACATCTGTGGCACAATACCTTTCAAATGATATTTGTTTCATTCCATTTTTTTATTTTAAATATCAAAAAAGTGTACCACAACATTCGATGTTTGCGTATTAATAAACAGATTTAACTGTCTACTGCCAATTTTCTAAAGACTTGATTTTTAGCTCTTCCAAAGAACTGGCAGGGTTGTGAACCATCCCAATAAAAGTCGGAAAATACGAAGTAAACACCATAATTTTATAATAAGTTGAGATTTTATATATTCAGAAGGCCTCAAGAGGCAAAATAAATTATAATGAAGCCACTTAGGCTAAAAAATCATAATGAGTGGAAGTGTTCAATCATAATTTTCTTCATCCAAATCGGTGTCGCAATGTTTGCATGTGAAATGCGAACGCTTTGGCCATATTGGCGCACTTCAAGTGAATAGGCCGAAGATATAACGTAAACAAGAGAAAAGCACCATAGGGACCATTTAAAAACCATTTTGAAAATGTCTTTGAAAAGATGAAATATGGTTTCATCACTTCACACCTGAGACGAAGGAACAGTCAAAGAAATGAACTGACAGTGGAGAATCGGCTCCAAAGAACAATTTCATTTGCAGGCAAGGTCATGGCATCAGTTTTTTTGGGATACGTGTGGGATTTTTTTTATTAATTATCTCCAGAAAGGAAAAACAATCAATGGCGAGTATTATACAAACTGATTGCAGCCTTTGAGTGATGAAGTCAAGAAAAAACGGCCGTATTTGGTAAAAAGGAAATTTTGTTTCATCAAGACAATACACCAGTTCACACATCCGTTTTCGGGATGGCCAAAACTAATGAGCTAAAGTTCGAATTGCTTCCTCGAGCACCCTATTCGCCAGATTTAGCCCCTTCAGATTATTTTCTAGTTTTAAATTTGAAAAAATGTCTCGGTGGTAAAAGATTTGCCAACAATGAAGAGGTGGAGTCTGCTGTTGATGGCTATTTAGGGAAGATCTATTTGAGGGGCTATTGAACATTGCTGGGAAAAGTGTATCGAGGTAAAAGAAAAAGGCTATGTAGAGAAATAAAAATATTGTTTCGCTAATTTCTTGTGTTTTCTTTGTTAGGCCGGGTACTTCTGGGACTATCCATGTAATTATATATATCCTTAAATGTCATTCAGCCAATTGTCATATTTTTGCCAACTGTGATAATTATTTTTGCTTAACTTAATTACATGCAATTATTTATAATTGTTTTCATTTATTTAAATTTAAAAACAAAACAAATTAAAAATATTCTTCTTGACATAAGCGGACATCTTGGAAATTGAAAACAACAGCGTGAAATCGAAAGTAAATAATGTATTTTTCATTAAAATTTGCTGTTTTTATATTTTTTTATTTTATTTTATTTATGTTTTTATATTGTTTTTTCTTTTTTTTTGCTGTTTGCTGTTCATTATTTTAATCGAACGTTGGCAAATGTTGGTGGCAGAAAATTTCACAAAAGTGACAAATGACCGATAATATACAATATACCATGTATATACATATAAAAGGGTCAGTATGTCGGTGTGCTTGTGCGTACCATACAATATGGGATATTGTTGACATTGTTATTGTTGTTGTTTTTGTTGGTGCTGTAGTTATTTGTTGAAATTATGAGTGTTGTTGTCCTTTAAAATGCAAATTGTTTCAACAGATAAATTTATGGCTTTATATGAAACGAATACAAGTGTTGCTGACTGTCTGGCTGGGAGACTATACGACTGTCCGACTATCCAACTGGCTGGCAGTCATGACAAACAATGCTACTACCAAGATAATCTTTATTGAGAAATGAGAAAATGACTAATTTATTTATGTTGCATCTTGCTTCTTTCAGTTTGTCCTTTTCGTTTGTCTGTCGATATGCTTTATCTCAATGTCCTTCTCTTTCTCGCCAGTATTTTTCGCATTGGTATGTTTTCATAAAGCACTGTTTTAAAACAATTAATCTGTCCGGATACGATTTGTTTTCTTGTTTCTTGTTATTGTATAAAATTTATTTACAATTCATAATTTATGAGTTTTCATTGCAATTTACAGCAAATTTCAACTGTATCAATTCGGCATTGTTACATTGGAAGATGAGGTGATGATGATGATGATGATAATGATGAGGGTCAAGGCCTGTACCATTTATCAAGCCTCATCTTGTACTGTTATCTTTTGAGTAAGTAAAATGAATGCGGTTATCTGTCAAATTATTGCAGAAGTAGAATTAGATGCTGCGAAATTAAACCCCAATGAAATATGGCTCCAAAGAAGAATTAAAGAAGGCCCTTAAAAATTTGTATTGAAGAAAAATTGGGGCCTTATTTCATTTTTTTGTGGTCAGACTTCCTTTTTTGTGGAGCATATTTTCATTCACATAAAATCAATTTAAAAAATTTTATAAAAGGATCTTGTGTTTCATGGTTAGGAGAAGGGGCACAATTGAAGATGAACGGAAACTCAAATTTTACTTTCAAGATGCTGCCGGCCTAGCAAAGAAACCACACGAATTTTGCCAAAATTATTGTTTATTCTTCCATATAGTCCCTTTTCAGCTCGATGCACTTATTCCAACGATTTTCTGACATTGCGACAGTAAGATTTCTGACAGTAAGATTTCTCAAAATTTCCGAAATAAGCTTCAGTTTTCAATGAAATCTCCTTCCCTGTAGCCACATTTTTAAGTTTGGCAACTAATAAAAGTCGCGGTAGGCCAAATCTGGAGAATATGGGGGGGGGGGGGGGGGATGAAAAAGCAATTCGAAGCGTAACTTATGCAATTTGGTCATGGTTTTGATCGATTTGTGGGCTGGAGCGTTGCCTTGCAAAAAGATGATTTTTTTGTTCGATAAATGGGACCGTTTGTTTGCGATTTCGTTCTTCAATCAGTCCAATAACTTACAGTAATAATCGCTGTTAATTTTTTCATTTTCTCATATAGTCGATGAACAAAATCCAAAAAAAAAAAAAAAAAACAGACACCAACACCTTTCCGGTCGTTTGCTGAGCCTTCGCTCGCTTTGGTGCACTTCTACTGGGACCTACCCACTCTTTCGATTCTGGTGTATAGTGGCGACCGTGGCGTAGTTGGTTAAAGTGCGTGGCCGCTATGTCAACGAACTTTGGAGACGCAGGTTCGAACCCCAGCAGCGACAGAAAATTATTTGAATTAAAATAATTTTTCTGTACGGCCGCTACCTCTCTGCAGACAATGGAAAACCTCAGAGAGTAATCAAAATGCCATGTAAAGCTTCTTGAGAACGAGAACATTCCGTTCATCGCCGTTTGGAGTCGGCGTTAAGCATGTAGGTCCGGTTCTCGGTCAATTGTGTTTGTACACAATAACACGCACAAACTTTATAACACGCACAACACAATTGATCATAAGAAGCTAGGTCAAAGTCCTTTCAAGGCCTGAAATGGCCAGTTATTTATTTTTTTTATTTATGTATAGTGGTGGATCCATCTTTCATCCATGATCACTCTTTTACGCAAAAAATCAGTCGGATTTTGTTTAAACATGTCCAAGAATTGTTGGGAAGTGCGAACACATTCATACAGTCTGTTTGGTAAGAACGTGATCGGAATAATTTCTAAACCCTTTTTTTTTAAATGAAAAGCATTTTGTTGCATGTTTAATTGGCTAATGCGCAATTTATTTCATTAAATGTGTAATCGCCTCTATTAGCAATAATACCTTCACATCTACGAGGCATACTTTGAACTAGCTTATGAGCAGATTCCCGTGGCAGTTCCCTCCAAATTTTTTTAATATTGCGGATGAGCTGTTTAGCGGTCCTTATACGTTTCTTTTTGAGCTTTTTGTTCATGATTGCCCAGAAATTTTCGATGGGGTTCGCATCTGGAGATTGTGAAGGCCAATCAAACACTTCGACATCATTTTGCTCTTTCCACTCTTTGCCCAAACGACTTCGATGTTTGGGGTCGTTGTCTTCTTGCAAGATCCAGGAAACTCTTTTTCTTTCGAACATTGAATCAGCTGATGGCAAAAGTCCAAAACCCCGTTCCGAAAAGCATCCTCAGACATGAACTTTTACCGGGTGTTTGACAGTTCGCTGAACTAATCTACTCGTTCCAGTACACCACGATCGACTGATAAAACCTCCGGCCCAAAAAGAAGATTCATCCGTAAATATTACATTACTCCAATCACGATCCTTGTTTGCAGTCGCCCAAGCAAGTATTTTTTGCACGTGAATTGGTGTAAGTAAAGGTTTTTCAAAGTGCTGCGATATTTAAAATCATTTGCTCGCAAACGTTCTCGGACAGCATCTTTGGACAAATTTACTCCCTTTTCCTGCAAAAGTGCCGTAGCTTTACGCAACGACAGTCCAGGATTTTTCTCAAAAACGTGGAGGACTTTCTTGTCATCCTTATTCGAGGTCTTCTGTTTTGCTCCACGCCCAGGAAAATCATCGACATTTTTTACACAGATATAGCGGTACATCCACTTTGTCACAAACGCCTTTGATTTTTTCATATATTTTGCTGCCGATAATCGGGATATTATCGGTCCCTTTGGGTGCAAACACAGAAACACTGCTTCAAACCTCTTTTCAAATGCAGAACACATATTAATATTATACACGTCCACTTGACAGCACAAACTTAATTTAACTGTCTAATGTATTACGTACTGCAGCAACCTTTCCTCACTATTTTTGCATATTTCGTTCATGCATAACGGTAAACCACGAAAAATTCCGCCGATTACGTTCTAACCAGACAGACTGTATTTTTGATTGATTGTTAACAAACGCGGCATCCATCTTCCAGCCAGCTTTTTCAGACTAAATGTTCATGTATAATTGAAACCACCGACCCACTTGATATGCCTACGGCTGTAACTTTCTTACGCACTTTCACTTTCGGATTGTCCAATACGAAATCGTGAATTTTTCCAATACATTCTGGAGTGGTCACTGTGCTCCCCCGGCGTGTTCATCTTATGTTCTAAATCGACCTCTTTTGAACTCTGCAATCCAATATTTTACAGTTGAATACGACGGAGGAGATCCACCATAATATAATTCGAGCTTTTCTTTTGTTTCTTTCGCACTTTTGTTACTCAAGGGTAATGCTTAATAAAGGTGCGATATTCTTAGACAGTTAATAAAGTATAACAATGTTTCATAAACCTGCATTCTGTAGCTCAAGGAGCTAGTGGCGAATGCAAGGTATATACATAAAACTAACAGGTAACACAATGTCTTTCGTGGGGCTATAATTTATTTTTTTTTATTTTTATCAATGATTCAATTAGTTAACATAAAAATAAATGGAGTAGGTGGTAAGATTATTATTTATTTTAAAAGAAAATATAAAATAGATGAAAAGTAAGTAACGTATAAGAAGCATGTTACACAAAGGCAATTATATTTGTAGACGGAGAATTAACTCTAGTTCATCATAGTTAAATTTTAAAAGCCACAATTTAATTTCTTTAAGGAACATTTTTTAACACGTAAGCAACGAATATTATTTGGTAAGCTGTTAAACAGCCTAGGAGCTATTGACTAATATGTATCTATTTAGAAAAATCTGTGTATTATGAGGTGGAACAACAGTTTTGTTTTGATTGTTAATTCTCAAGTTGTAGTTTGGGTTATTCCTGTTTATTAAGTGACCGTTGTTATGGAAAAATATCTTTAAGGTCTTATAAAAATATAAATGCTTGAGTGGAAGGATTCCGAGATTTTTGAAGAGTTGTTACAATTTGATTTGGTTAGTGAGAAGTTTTCATGGTCCGTATTGTTTATTTATAGCAGATATCATAAATAAATAGGTGTAGATATTTTTGCTATTCGTAGATGCCCGCCACCGATAATCGATCATTTTATATATAGCCTAGTTAGCTCATTGGGTAAGGCGTTCGCCTTGTAACCGGTGGACGTGGGTTCGAATCCCGGCCGCGAGAAATTTTGCGGAAAGTTATTTTTTTCAGTTTTACTTCACTTAAGAAATTATATGCTTAATATAAATAAACTAAAGTACATAAAACACAAAATTAAAGAAAAAAAAAAAATAAAAACTTAATACTATAGAAATTAATATCACTAGAGAAAAACGGGAATAAAATGGGTCTATAATATAATATTCTTACTAAACATAATGTAAATATTAAACCTAATATATATAATAAAATAAATACATATTTCTTAAGGAAATAACTAAAATAAATACCATAAAATAGGAACATAAGTACCGCATGACCATCAGGCGATTAGCCTTAGATATAGTTTCGCCAAAACGAAATGATCATTCGGTGATAGATTATTGGAAACAAAAGAAGTCATAAAGGCCATCGAAAAAAAAAGAAGAAAAATCAAAAAGTTCAGTGTCAAGTTTTTTTAAAAAGTTTTGAAAAGTTTGGAAGTGAATTAATTTAACCTAAGGTGAAGTAGAAAGGATATTAACTTAAACATAGAACAGAAAACTGAGGGAATATTTGTAACTACTCATAGGGAGGAAAAAGGAAATTCGGGCGAGTTTTGTTTTTGAATAAGCCAAAGGAAACCTTACGCTAATAACGAAGCAAATAAATATTAAACTGGAAAGGAAAACAGGTAACTAATTATGCATTTTTTTTGGATCAGCTGGCTATAATGAAATTGTTTCTTTAGAACAGCAGATCCTGAGGTTTTTTTTTATGGCGGCTTAGCTGTTATATACATAATCGTGCTACCCATTATACTATACCAGAAACGGTCGTGTCTCAAAGCTCTTTAAGCTAAGTTAATTTATTCGAGAGATTGGCGCAGCATGAGCGGATTTGCCCAGTAGTCCTACAGCCGCGGTTCAATCCCTGGGCGCGGCGAGTACCACATTTTCCATGTTATATTTTTGCTATATGTATTATTTTCAATCGCAAAGCAACCACGGCGGTTTTACGTTGGTTGTCTAATTTTTGGTTTTATAACAAGAACAAAGAAAAAAAAGAAACATATTGATAAGACTTGTTTTTAAATTGGGTTGTACGATTTCGTCCTACTGTCTGCTGGAAATCGATATAACATTAATGAAAAGATACTTTATATTTTGGAAGTGTTGATGATAGTATTATTATTTTATTAAGTATTTTGGAGATTTAAAGTAAAGAGGGGTATTCATTCAGGGGGGAATTAAATAAATAAATCTGAGTCATAATAATTGTAAACCCAGGAGAAACAACCGGTTGTGGCACATTGGGGAAAAGGGACTCAAGTAGATTTTTCTAAATTTAAGGGTAATACTAAAACTAAAATAAATAAGTGAAATAAAATTGTTTTAAATAAAGGAAATTGTAAGAAGCTAAGTACTTTTGTTCTTGTTTAACTAAAAAGGAGCTGCAACCTAAGTGGAAATTCGCGATAGTTTTTACATTAGGTGCGGATCTCAGGATATCGCGTGGCGCCCATAATTAATTTAAATCAATATTTTTTTGGCTCACGACCCATCACCATTGAGTCAGCCGACCCTGAGTTCTCGCTTACATACTTCTCGCAGCGACACCAGAAAAACGTAACATTTTTGGCGCCCAACGTGGGGCCTTTAACAATTAACCATAATTCGATTAGTTTTTTTTTCATCCAAAAATAAAAATTCTTTTTTTGAAAACCCAAGAAACAAGTGGCTTTGTGATTGAAATATTCAAGTTTTTATTTTACATATATATACATATGTTAATTGATATAGTAGTTCTAAATCGTTATAAGCTATATTAAAGCCTTTAAACAAAAAAAAAAAAAACCTCAGGATAAAAGGGCGTAGAGAAAGCGGTTAGTGAAAAACAAAAATTTTTTTTTTGGTTTTACAGATTAAGGTAAAAGTTTACTCGGATACATCTTTTTAATTATGGACATAAATAGGCTGACGGTAGATGAGCTCAGATATGAGTTAGCAGTGTTAGGGCTTAAGGGACAAACGGTAGATGAAATGCGTAAGTTGCTACGGTCGACTTTAAAACGGGAGTCTAGTTTTTCCTTGCCGGATTATCCTTTTTCTTTCGAGGAGGACAAGGTTACAGTGGAAGAAAAGTTAAAAGAAGTTTTTAATTTAATAGAAAGTTTCGAAGGCGATGAGGATTCGTCAGAATATAAGAAAATTGACACCAAAATAAACTGGGTACTAAGGAGACTAAGCCGTATTATTTCGACTGATAGTGAAGAGAAAAAGTTCGTCGAAGAGGCCCGGCAGCGAGTAGCCGAATATTTTAACAGATTAGATACCAAAATTGGTGTTGTAGACGAGGATAGCGTTGAGGAAGATGGTCAACTTGGTCAAGGTATAGCACCAACAGCTAGATCTTCTCCAATTACTGCCGCGGGTATGTATGCCAACCGAGAAGGCAGGACGGTACGAGACGGGGTAGTGAATACGATTCCGGTAGTTAAGTGGGGTGTAAAATTTTCAGGGCTACCAGGAGAATCTGTAAGTGGTTTTCTAGAGCGGGTGGAAGAGTTAAGGCAGGCCAGAGGCTGCTCTGAATTTAAGTTATACCAATCGGCAATAGACCTATTTGATGGAAAAGCGCTTATTTGGCTGAGAGCCAATAAGCCATTTATTAAACATTGGGACGAATTAGTTCAAAAGCTGAAAGAAGAGTTCTTACCGCCAGGATATAACGAAAGGCTCATGAATGAAATTCGACATCGGACGCAGGGTAGCAATGAAAGCATTGGAATGTTTGTAAGCGTCATGTTGGGTTTGTTTGGTAGATTAGGTGAAAAGTGCGATGAGGCAGTAAAATTGAACATTATTAGGCGAAATTTGGCTCCATTTTATTCTACCCAATTGGCTTTAGTAGAAATTTGCTCCCTTCAGCAATTAGTAAGCGTGGGAAGAAAGTTAGAATCTGCGCGATATCAGGTGGAAAGTTATCATCCACCTCCTTCTCGAAAGCATGCATCACTTTTAGAACCAGATTTGTCCTATGTTGACTGCCAGAATTTTTCAAATCGAGATGCACCCTTAGTTGAAGCAGTAAGCAGCATTCAGTGTTTTCGCTGTCGGCGCACAGGTCATGTGGCCAGCCATTGTCCTCAGTCAGTTAGGTGTTATGGCTGTAACGCGGAAGGTGTCATACGCCGAAATTGCCAGCGTTGCAATCCACAGGGAAACGCCAGGCCGGCTCAATAAAGGGCGGATTATTGAGTACGCTTAGTAAGGTGTCCGCTATGAAATCAAAAATTTTAGAAAATAACCAATCTGTTTTTAGTGATTATATCTTAGCAGCAAGGGAGAATGATAATAGGCCTTATTTACCAATTAAAATCTATGGGATTACTTTACTGGGGTTGTTGGACTCGGGAGCTACGCGGTCGATAGTCGGAGGTCTAGGATGGGACCTTCTTAAAGATTGTCACTTACGGGTCATTCCTTCGGTACAATTTATTACTGTAGCAAATGGTAACAAGGTAGAGGTGTTAGGGGCAATACAGGTACCCGTAGCTGTGGAAGAAGTAGTATACCTTTTCGAACTTCTAGTCATCCCCGGACTGCCGCATACCGTAATATTGGGAACCGATTTTTGGGAAAAATTTAAAATACGGATGGACTTAAATAGTCGAGTGTGGGATTTCTCCCCGGACATTTGTTCTTTAGAAGATAAAAGTCATTTGACGATCGAGCAGAAATCTATTTTAGACAGCATGGTAGAAAATGCTTTTAGTGGTATTCAGAAGAAGTTAGGCTGTACAACGCTGATCGAGCATGAAATCGAAACCAATTCTAACCCGATCAAACAGCGCTACTACCCAGTTTCTCCTATCGTGCAGAGTCACATTAACGAGGCCGTAGATGAAATGCTAGTGGATGGAGTAATTGAGCCATCAACCAGTTCCTGGTCTTCACCGATTCTGATCATTAAGAAAAAGGATGGGTCCTATCGTTTCGTAGTAGACTTCCGGAAATTAAATAAAGTAACGCACCGGGATTCCTATCCCATTCCATATATCTCGTCTATACTCGACAAGCTGCGAAATGCCAAATATCTGACGTCGCTGG
This sequence comes from Pherbina coryleti, assembly GCA_943735915.1. Taxonomy (NCBI): domain Eukaryota; kingdom Metazoa; phylum Arthropoda; class Insecta; order Diptera; family Sciomyzidae; genus Pherbina; species Pherbina coryleti. The sequence goes on from OX030952.1 coordinate 101,516,853, forward strand.
ATATTCGTTCCGCGTATTTTCAAATACCATTGGCAGAACGTTCTAGACAGTATACGGCGTTTACGATTCCTGGAAAGGGGTTATTTCAATTCAAAAGACTTCCAATGGGATTATCTAATAGCCCGGCTACTTTTCAGCGTTTTATGGATAAGGTGTTGGGACCCGAATTGGAACCAAACGTATTTGTGTACTTAGACGATATTATTATCGTCACGGATACTTTCGAAAAGCATTTAGGAATCTTACAGGAAGTTCTTTTGCGACTAAGAAAAGCTGATTTGATTTTAAACAGAGAGAAATGTGAGTTTTGTCGCAGCGAGCTTAAATATCTAGGTTTTGTAGTAAATAAACACGGACTTCATGTAGACCCGGATAAGGTTAAAAGCATAGTAGAATATCCGAGACCATCTTCAGTTACCGCGGTGAGGCGATTTTGTGGAATGCTATCCTGGTATAGGAAGTTTATTCCAAAATTTTCCGATTTAATATCTCCGATAACTGCGCTTACTAAGAAAAAGCGGCGATTTATTTGGACAGAGGAATGTGAAGCGGCTTTTGGGGTCTTAAAAGAAAAGCTTATTCAGGCTCCTATTTTGACATGTCCAGACTTTTCCTTGCCATTTGTTTTGCATACGGATGCATCGGGATATGGGATTGGTTCTGTTCTTACGCAAAAAGAAAATGATGAGGAAAAAGTTATATGTTACTTGAGTCGAACATTATCAAAAACAGAGAAAAATTTTTCTCCAACCGAAAGAGAATGCTTAGCGGTCATATGGTCAGTGGAAAAATTAAGGCCTTATTTAGAAGGTAGTCACTTTACGGTGGTCACCGATCATCATTCTCTTTTATGGTTACATAAATTGAAAGATCCACAGGGTAGGTTGGCCAGGTGGGCAGTTCGTCTGCAACAATTTCAATTCGATATTCTTCATAGGAAAGGAAAAGAACACCTTGTGCCTGATGCGCTATCGAGGGCAGTACCCGAGGTGTGTCCAGTGGTGAACCATAGTGAAGATGAGGGGTATAATAAGCAAGTTAACGAGATAAGGAAAAATCCAGATAAGTTTCCGGGGTGGAGGGTAGAGAATAACTCTATGTTCAAATATGTTCTGAGAAAACCATATGAGAGCGAAGAGGATAGGTGGAAGGAGGTGATACCAGCTGAAAAACAACGTAAGATTTTAAAAGAATTCCATGATGATGTGCTAGGAGGCCATGGTGGTGTGCAAAAAACCTTCGACAAGATTGCACAGGTGTATTTCTGGCCAGACATGAAAAAGAGTGTAGCTCAGTACGTCAGACAGTGTCACATATGCCAAACGACAAAACCGCAATTGCAACCGAAGGCTGGTTTTATGGTCTCGCGAACTAATGTTACTGAACCTTGGCAGCTTCTAAGTACCGACTTAATAGGGCCACTTCCCCGCTCTTCAAGAGGTTACGCTTATATTTTGACGGTGGTGGATTATTTTACGAAATTTCCCCTTTTCTTTCCCCTGCGAACGGCTACTGCCAAGAATGTCACAACAATTCTCGAAGAACAGGTATTTTTGGTGTTTGGAGTTCCTAAATGGATAGTATGCGACAATGGAGTACAATTTCGTAGCAAGGAATTTATGTCCGTAGCTAAAAATTACGGCATAACGGTGAATTTCACGGCATTTTATCATCCCCAGGCAAATCCGGCCGAACGTTTTAATCAAACGCTTAAAACCAAGCTAAGGGCGTATGTGGCAGACAACCATAGAACCTGGGATATACTGTTGCCTAAAGTAGCTTGTGCCATCCGTACCTCCACTCACGAAGTGCTGAAAACCACACCCTACTTTTCATTGTTTGGGCGAGATATGCCAATTAAACAGAATAGCACCGCAATACCACCCGCAGGTTTTATAGTGGATAGAGACAATGTAGAGTGCAAGTGGTTTAAAACGCTAGGGACAGTGGTGAACGATGTGAGGAATAGGCTTCGACAGGCTGCCAATAAATCTAGCCAACAATATAATCTTCGGCACCGAGACGCGCGGTATTATCCTAATGATTTGGTTCTTCGAAAGAATCACGTATTATCGGATGCGTCAAAATTTTATTCGGCTAAATTAGCTCCCACTTTTATTGGTCCTTTTAGAGTAAGAAAAAAGGTTTCCGCTTGGACCTATGAATTAGAAAACCTCGAAGGGAAGTTTTCTGGAGTTTGGAATGTAAAAGATCTAAAAATTTATCACTCGCAAGAAGACGTTTAAAAAAAAAAAAAAAAAAAAAAAAAAAAATTTCTGAGTGAAAACTTCTGGAAGTGAGGGGGGCGTGTTACAATTTGATTTGGTTAGTGAGAAGTTTTCATGGTCCGTATTGTTTATTTATAGCAGATATCATAAATAAATAGGTGTAGATATTTTTGCTATTCGTAGATGCCCGCCACCGATAATCGATCATTTTATATATAGCCTAGTTAGCTCATTGGGTAAGGCGTTCGCCTTGTAACCGGTGGACGTGGGTTCGAATCCCGGCCGCGAGAAATTTTGCGGAAAGTTATTTTTTTCAGTTTTACTTCACTTAAGAAATTATATGCTTAATATAAATAAACTAAAGTACATAAAACACAAAATTAAAGAAAAAAAAAAAATAAAAACTTAATACTATAGAAATTAATATCACTAGAGAAAAACGGGAATAAAATGGGTCTATAATATAATATTCTTACTAAACATAATGTAAATATTAAACCTAATATATATAATAAAATAAATACATATTTCTTAAGGAAATAACTAAAATAAATACCATAAAATAGGAACATAAGTACCGCATGACCATCAGGCGATTAGCCTTAGATATAGTTTCGCCAAAACGAAATGATCATTCGGTGATAGATTATTGGAAACAAAAGAAGTCATAAAGGCCATCGAAAAAAAAAGAAGAAAAATCAAAAAGTTCAGTGTCAAGTTTTTTTAAAAAGTTTTGAAAAGTTTGGAAGTGAATTAATTTAACCTAAGGTGAAGTAGAAAGGATATTAACTTAAACATAGAACAGAAAACTGAGGGAATATTTGTAACTACTCATAGGGAGGAAAAAGGAAATTCGGGCGAGTTTTGTTTTTGAATAAGCCAAAGGAAACCTTACGCTAATAACGAAGCAAATAAATATTAAACTGGAAAGGAAAACAGGTAACTAATTATGCATTTTTTTTGGATCAGCTGGCTATAATGAAATTGTTTCTTTAGAACAGCAGATCCTGAGGTTTTTTTTTATGGCGGCTTAGCTGTTATATACATAATCGTGCTACCCATTATACTATACCAGAAACGGTCGTGTCTCAAAGCTCTTTAAGCTAAGTTAATTTATTCGAGAGATTGGCGCAGCATGAGCGGATTTGCCCAGTAGTCCTACAGCCGCGGTTCAATCCCTGGGCGCGGCGAGTACCACATTTTCCATGTTATATTTTTGCTATATGTATTATTTTCAATCGCAAAGCAACCACGGCGGTTTTACGTTGGTTGTCTAATTTTTGGTTTTATAACAAGAACAAAGAAAAAAAAGAAACATATTGATAAGACTTGTTTTTAAATTGGGTTGTACGATTTCGTCCTACTGTCTGCTGGAAATCGATATAACATTAATGAAAAGATACTTTATATTTTGGAAGTGTTGATGATAGTATTATTATTTTATTAAGTATTTTGGAGATTTAAAGTAAAGAGGGGTATTCATTCAGGGGGGAATTAAATAAATAAATCTGAGTCATAATAATTGTAAACCCAGGAGAAACAACCGGTTGTGGCACATTGGGGAAAAGGGACTCAAGTAGATTTTTCTAAATTTAAGGGTAATACTAAAACTAAAATAAATAAGTGAAATAAAATTGTTTTAAATAAAGGAAATTGTAAGAAGCTAAGTACTTTTGTTCTTGTTTAACTAAAAAGGAGCTGCAACCTAAGTGGAAATTCGCGATAGTTTTTACATTAGGTGCGGATCTCAGGATATCGCGTGGCGCCCATAATTAATTTAAATCAATATTTTTTTGGCTCACGACCCATCACCATTGAGTCAGCCGACCCTGAGTTCTCGCTTACATACTTCTCGCAGCGACACCAGAAAAACGTAACAGAGTGTAAAACTTGGTTCAAGTCGGTTTTTGCGGCAAATGATACGAATGATGTGTTTCTGAATAGTAAGCAGTGGATTGATTTTGTGTGTACCACCCCAACAGGCCAGTCCATATTCAAGTTTTGAGTGGAAAATCCCATAATACAAGGTGGCGCAAAAATAACCTTCCGATGTTTTTTGGCTGTAATTTAAAAAAAAATTAAAAACTTTGATTCTTCTTGTGGATTATTTTTATTTGGTCTTTTAATTTTTTTTACATCAAGTCGAGAATATGATGTCATGTAAATGGCCGCCGCCACAGTTGATTGTCATTTGAACCCTTTTTATGGCATTTTCCATCACTTCGGGCAAAATTTCCGGCGATAGGTCCTCACATTCTTGACGGATATTGTCTTTAAGAGCTGCAAGAGTCTGAGGCTTGTTGACATAAATCCGCGACTTCAAAAAGCCCCACAAAAAGAAGTCTGGAGCGGTCAAATCAGGCGATCTTGCTGGCCAGTGCAAATCGCCAAATCGGGAGATTAGGCGCCCGCGAAATGCATCCTTCAGCATATCGGTGGTGGCACGTGCAGTGTGTGCCGTTGCACCGTCCTGTTGGAACCACATGTTTTCCAATCCCAATTCATCAAGTTGCGGCAAAAAGAACTCGTTGATCATTGCTCTGTAGCGCTCACCATTCACAGTAACCGTTTGGCCCGCGACGTCTTCGAAGAAAAAAGGTCCGATGAGTCCTCCAGCGAAAACAGCACACCATACAGTGACTTTGAGCAGGTGTAATGGCTCTTCGTGGGTTACACGCGGATTTTCAGTGCCCCAGAAGCGTAAATTTTGCTTATTTACGTACCCGCTAAGATGGAAATGGGCCTCATCACTCATGATTATTTTTGATGAAAATATTGGTCAAATAAATAGTCAGCAATATTCCGCGTTCTGGAGCAGTGTAGCGTAACATTGTTTATTAACGTGTATTTCGCATGTGTTTACTACACAAATGTCAAAACAGAACTGACATTAGGGGCCAATCGCAAAATTTATAGCATTTTCTGATAGGAGGATTACTTTTGCGCCACCTTGTAGATACATGTCAGAAGTTGGTTTGAAGAAAAGTTTTTCAAAAGATACAGTTGTCGTACAACCAACATTGCATATCGTTTTAGTGCACTTGTATGATCTAACCATGGCATTTTACAGTCTAACAAAATGTTAAATTGTTTACTTACTTAAATACCTTACCTAAATACTTAAAAGTTGTAACACATTCAATTTTGAAACATTCCAAACAACACTTTATTTGATCATTATAGGTTTGCAAATTATTCGATGTGCTACAAGTGTACTTATCAAACAAGAATTTATCGCAGGTTGGATGGTGATATATAAAATTATCGTTTTGTAGTTCTCTATCCGCAGTATTAAAAAACATTATTTTGGTTTTGTCACTTAGGATAAGTTTATGCATAGCAAACCAATGCCTCAAAAGGCAAAGGTCATGATTTATGCTTGCTGTCAAGTCAAGAATAGAATCGCTCGAGTATGTGCAAGCCATATCATCTGCAAAAGCAACAGTTTCGCTAGCAAAGTTTTGATTAAAAATTGAATTTATGTATATAAATTAAAAAAGTACTGGTCCCAAAACAGAACCTTGCGGTACGCCTGTGTCAATAGAGACGAATGAGCTAAATGAGCAACCTGTTTTCTAAATATGATCAAAACCATTTATATACCGTACCCCTAACACCACATTTATACACTTTGCTCAAAAGAATCTTGTGGTGAACCGTGTCAAAAGCCTTTGTTATGTCTATAAAAAATGCAGCAGATTGTTTTTTGTTGTTTAAACCATTATATATTTACATTGCTACAGAATTTAAGAAGAGCTTCTTCAGTTGATAAACTCGCTCTGAAACCATATTGTTTGTTGCTAAAACACTTCATTTTATTTAAAAACTAGCTGACCCGGCAAACGTTGTTTTGCCCAAACTTAATATTCGATGTTTCTACTTTTTCAATAGATGACGGTGTAGTTTTGAAAGACAAACACAATTACCAAATTTTAGTTTATTATGACCAAACCCGATTGAAATATAGTATTTTCATATATTTGTGGGTGGTAAAACATATTTTTAGTACAGTTTCCGACAGCAAGCAAACAAAATAAATTAGTATAATAATATAAAAATTTATTTTTAATACCAAATTTTCTATACCAATAATACCAGCAAAATCTTCTGATATATAGAGTTTTTATTGATTTGTAGGCAGTAAAAGGGGGGTGTGGTAATCAAGTTTTAGTACAGTTGCCGACAGTGAGCATAAAAACTAAACTCCAAAATTGTAGCCTAATACGGCGAAACCATCGGAAATATAGAATTTTTATTGATTTGGGGGCGGTAAAATGAGGTGTGGCAACCAATTTTTAGTACAGTTACCGACAGTGAGCATACAAACTAAATTACGAAATTTTAGTCTAGTATCACCTAAACCTTTCGATATATAGAATTTTCATTAATTTGTGGGCGGTGAAAGGGGGTGTGGCAACCTATTTTTAGTACAGTTTCCGACAGCAATCAAACAAAATTAATTACCAAATTTAAGTATAATACCCCCAAAATCTTCCGATATATAGAATTTTTATTAATTTGTGGGCGGTAAATGGGAGGTGTGGCAACCCAGTTTTAGTAAAGTTTCCGACAGTGAGCATACAAACTAAATTACCAAATTGTAGTCTAAGACGACCAAAATCGTCAGAAATATAGCATTTTTATTGATTTGTGGGCGGTAAAAGAGGGTGTGGCAATTTTTTTTCTACATAGTGTCCTTCCTTGGGGCAATACGAATCCATCAATCTCAAAATTGTAAAAATTGAACGACCCCTTCTTGAGTTATGCGCGTACACACGGACGTCAGTCATTTTTATATATAAGAGATAATCAGTGCAAATAATAACAAACTACCTATAATAAATTTAAAATAAATTTAAAAAAATGCATTCTATGGTTTTCTTTCAAAATGCTTATTTTAATAGAAAATGCGAACAACGTCGCATACGGGCAGCTAGTGTTTGGCTATATTTGTTTTTGCTTGCCTCTGTCTTTTTTTCACGTCACCACGCATAGCGTACGACAAAAAAAACAAAAACAAAATACATTGCCATTCTCTGTTGCTATCCATAGCACACACACGCTCGGGCATATGTAGGCAAAACAAAAACAAATCACATTGCTATTCTCAGCAAAGCAATACTCACTGTAGGATGGGAGAGTAAAATATTGGAACACTCGCATCGTGTCGATGTGCCGAACACTGCTTTATTTTTCACTACAACCAGTGTTGCCAGATGGTCCGATATATCGGATTTGTTACGATTTTTAGCCTTGAATACGATGATCCGATATTAGGTCGAAATTCCTCAAAATGTTACGATTTCAGGAAAAATAGATCCGACGTCAGATTTCACACATATGTCTTTATGTATGCATATGAAATAAAAAACAAATTTTAAATAAAAAAATGGTGGCAACTTTGAAGCATTATTTTTAAATAAAAACCGTTGGCAGCACTTCTTACCACGAATGTCAACATAAGGAATGGCAATTACTTTCGCTACCCTGCTTTCAAAACTTTTCTTTACGTTTGAATTATTTACTGTTATGTTTGTGCTAAACTGCGTCGTGGATGAAAAAAGTCTTATATTTGGATATGGATAAATTTCTGATTAAAAAACGTAAAACACTAGTTAATTATTGTTGGAAAATAAATGCACGAGTTTAATAATAATTTCTACTATTCTCTTAAGGCATAGAAAGACCACTACCTTTCTAGCTCAAATTATGCAGAGCAAATTCTCTAATTTTGTATGTTTGTAGTATAACGTTGCTTAAAGAAATAGATGATGTAAAAAAAGTAATTTATTTAAATAAATAAACCTTAAATGTGGATCACACATTTATATTGCATTTTATATGTCTTCCTTCCGACAAACGGGATGAAAATCCGACGGGCTGAAAGCAAAAGTTACGATTCGAAATATTTTTTCCTGGCAACACTGACTACAACAACAACAATTTTTATACGCTATGAGTCGTTCATGTCCGTTTGTGCTTGCAGGTGAATTTTACTTAGGATTTTGAAAGCCATGAATCTCCTTTTCTAATAAACTTTTTAATAATTTTTTTGGCCTAAAACCTTCACCAGGTCGAGAGCTTTTTATTATAAAAAATTTCATGAAAAACGGCCGGGCCTTTCTCAAGATTGTTCCGAACATAAAAAAGGCACTTCAAAATATAATATTAGTATAGAAGTATAGATAGATTTCATAATTCGAGCTTTCATGATTTTTTCATACACCTTCGAAAATACTGGTAAAATAGAAATTGGACGATAATTATTCGGTAAATGTTTATCACCTTTCTTAAATAGAGGAATAACTTCCGCCTTCTTAAGTTCATCTGGGAAAATGCCAACATCAAGACTTTTATTAATTAGGTGACAAAGTACGTCAACAATATTGTATACAATCTTTTTTATGAAAGTATTTGACAAATTATTTTCAGTTTTTGAATTTGAATTTCTTAGTGACATAATAACCTTATCGATTTAAGGGTAAGATGCGGGTTCAACAAAGATGCTCTGTCTTTGAAACGGTTCTCTATCTAAACAGCTACAAGTTTTATAGCTGGCTATCAGGAATCGCTCTTTTCACAAAATTTGCAAAAAAATTGTTCAACGCGTTTGCTTTGTCAGTGTCATTTGTTAAGGATTTGCCATTTGTAACTAAAGAAGAAGTTTCTTCTTTTCTAACTGATCTATTTAACAAGTTATATACCAATCCCCATTCCTTTTATAACAATACCAAAAGTTGTTAAATTTAAAAAACTGTAACGTCACTATTTATTAACAGTTCATGTTAAGGTTGCCACTCGTCAAAAATGTCATGCATTTGAAGAGTGGTGGTGCTGTCACTTGGAGACCGGGAGCATCTAGAACGCTCTACTGAAGTCCGTAGGATAAGTAAGAAAAAAAAATAAATTTCGATAAAACTCGATTATATTATTCAACATGGATGCTTTCGAGAGCGATACAACGAGTATAGCGATTTTCGAACTTTTCGATACCACTTTTATAGTACAATTCCTCCTTTTTCGTCAAAATAGGCCTCAGTTTCAGCGATTATTTCATCATTGGACTTGAATTTCTTTCCAGCAAGCATTCTCTTGAGATCTGAAAACAGGAAAAATTCCCTAAGGGCTAAATCTGGAGAATACGGTGTGTGGGTAAGCAATTCGAAGCCCCATTAATTATATTTTGCCATCGTTTTCATCGATTTGTGACACGGTGCATTGTCTTGGTGAAACAACAGTTTTTTTCTTTTGCAAATGTAGCCGTTTCTTTGCGATTTCAGCCTACAATCGATCAAAAAGTGCACAGTAATAGCCGCTGTTGATGGTGGTTTCTTTTTGGAGATAGTCGATGAATATTATTCTTTTCGCATCCTAAAATACAGACGCCATCACCTTATAGGCAGACTGTTGGGTCTTTGCTCGCTTTGGATTCGGTTCGTTGACTGCTGTTCACTCAGCTGACTGTCTTTTGTATTCTGGTGTGTAATAGTGAAGCCATGTTTCTTCTATTGTCACATATCAACGATAGAATTCAATTTTATTGCGGTTTAACAGCGCCAAACACTTCTCAGAAGCATCAATTCATGTCAGCTAGCTCGTGCACCTTCAATTTGCGATCGTACATAACCAATTTGTGGATTGTTTTGATGTTTTTTGGAATAACAGCCTCATTTGGGCATCCACTGCGCTCTGCATCATGTGTACTGGTACGACCACGTTTAAATTCAGCAGTCCACTTTTCCAACATTTGTCTCGATGGAGCAGAGTACGGATAATGTTTATCAAACCATTGTTTGGTTTCCACTGTATTTTTTTTCATCAAAAAGCAATGCTTTATCAAAACTCGAAATTCACTTTTTTCCATTTTTTTTTTCCAATAACAAACTTTTGTTTGCACACAAAATGCTATAACTCACGAATCAATAGTCAGATTGTTGTCAAATTTATATACGTATCGTTTGAAGATTAGTACTAAATAAAAACTAGTAAGAAATGATCGTCGACTGGGCCGAAGTTAAGATACCCCCACGTCAGTACCAAAATATACTTCAAGTCTTAAGAAGTCAAAAAATGTTTATTTGTAAAAACATTTTCGTCATAGTTTTAACAGAAAATATTCGTTTTTGTTCTTTAATGAGGTCAGTTTGTATGGGAGGTGGGTGTGGTTTTCACTTGATTTGGTTGAATCTCATACACAGAGTACATGTTATATATCAAAGTTCATATGCAAAATTTCAAGTCCATATATTAATTTTTGTGGCATTTAAAGAGATTTTACATTTTTGATAAAGTCACTTTGTATGGGAGGTAGGCGTGGTTTTCATCGGATTTGTTTGAATTTCATACTCAAAGTGTATATTAAATAGCAAAGCTCATATGCACAATTTACAGTCCATACATTAATTTTTGTGGAATTCTAAGAGATTTCACCGTTTTGATAATGTCACTTTGTATGGGAGGTAGGCGTGGTTTTCATCCGATTTGGCTCATTTTCGAACTTGACCTTGATTTTTTAAACATTAGCTTAAATATTGACTTTCGAGAGGATAGCTTAAAAATTACGACTGTAATCGTGATCACAGGCAGACAGACGGACGTGGCTAAATAGACTTGGGTGGTGATGCTGATCAAGAATATATATACTTTTCTATACCTGCCACGCCTCCTTATGGGCGTTACAAAGTGACAAAATTAATATACCCCGTTTACGTTTTTAAAACGCAGGGGTATAAAAATACGGAAAAAATCTAGTAACGCCATCTTTGTGTCATCCTATGGACTTTTTGAACGGACTGTTATATTAAGACGTACATTTTCATCTGAACATTATCATACTTTTAGGCATTTCAAAAATTAAGTTTTGGTAAACTCAAAAATTGAGTTTCGTTGAGTCCCATCCTTCATAATTATACTAGGAACTCAAAAGTTTATTTTGAGTTCAATGGCAAAACTCAACTTTGCTCTGGAAACTCAAACTAAACTCTCTGTTTAGACATGGCATAAGGAAGTGTATTAAAAAAAAATGAATTTAAAAACTTTTGAGCCTTTTCTATTGAAAAAATAATCATTAAATTCAGAATTGCAAGCAAGTTACGTAGAGATTCAAAGTCAAGAAATACAAATCCAACACAACCTATACATTTTTTGAGAAAAAAAAATATAAGCACTTTTGATCGATATTTAATATTCTTAAAAATGATCTGAATTTTAGTGTTAAAATACGCCAAATTAGTTCCCACACAATTCATAGCACATAGCACTTGACTGAAATAACTACTGACTACTATAGAAAAAAACAAAAAAAAAAATCCCATCTGATCATGTTCACCACAAGTGCATCCATAACCATTGCATCTTGCCAACCCCTAACCACAAGATGTTTTTCTGAATGATTCAACCATGAGTGATGATGATAGTGATGATTCGCTTCAACACCCTAAATATTATCCAACAAAATTCGTAGCCAATAACCGCAACATCAACTCACTAGACCGGATAAAATATTTATTTAAGTAGAATGTGATCCTTTAGCAAATGACAATAAATGATGAATGACACAAAAATTGAACAATAACACTAAATTTATATAAATAAAATATCCTAACAGTACTTTAGTCATAAAATAAAAAAAAATAAATTCTTATTAATTCTGATTGTCACGTCTTAAGCTTATTGACTCCATTAGTGGCCGAATGATTTGTAGCCGTTGTTGTCGTTTTCACTTTGGAATGCTTCGAATTTAATATTTGTGCCAGATCTGCTTGGTCTATGGTGCTCTCGAACATCAACGGATATGGCCATTCATGACAAATTGTTGGGCCATGATAGTCACGTAGGGTTGTGATGAGTGCGTCTAGTCGCTGCACTTCCTGGAGATCGGCATTCAGTTCTTTCACCTCATCCAGCATTTGATTTACATTGGATTCTAGTACCTAGAATGGGTTAAGATAAGTCATTATTTTGATATTTTACAAAATATTAAAAGCAAGTTTTCAACAAAAATATTTATCATTTTAAAATTAGCGTTTTTTTGAGTTAAAGTCTTAAGTTAAATTTCATGTCTATTGCTTTAGTTAAAATTTTTGGTTTTACACTAGATCTATTTCCAAGTTCCTTCTCTAAGAACTGTTTTTGTCGTTAAAACTGAATTAATTTAATCCATTTTTTTTTTTAATAAGTGTTGCCCTTAATGCGTCAACTTAACGCTTTGAATTACCATTAAACGATTATTCAACCGATACACTGCAAATTCAATACATTGCTTGAGGTTAAATAGTAGCTAATAGCGGGAGTACCTATAACTAGTGTGTGAGGTTTCACCGCTCACTAGCTCGCTCAATCACTGCAACCAAGAAACCAAAAACAATAACAACAAGAAAGCAGCAACAATGGCATTGAAAGCGCTTTATGCTCTTTGCCTTAAGTTAACACTTTTCAGTCATTAATTATGTTGTTGCTACTCGATGACTTAAAAAAAAAAACAAGTTATAGCAGAGAGAATGAAATAAGAAGAAGTCTATTACAGTGGGGCAAAAGAACGCAGGAACCCAACAGAACGATAATTTTGAAAGTTTCGAATTTAAATATCAAACATAGATTCTAAATTTTTGTCATTTTCTTTTGAATATAGTTAAGTTATGCTAAGAAGAAATAGATTTACGTCTGAATTCATAAAAAATTATGGACCATTTATAAAGCCTTCATAAGAAAAAAATCGAAAAAATGTAAAAACAATTCATAAACGTTCAATAGCGTTAAAAGTATCTTTTAAATTCATCATGAATGAGAGAATTTTCAAAATGGTTGAATCCATCAAGCTTTTACATTTTTGAAGTGAAACTTTTTTAGCACCGTTGTGATTTAAAACTCGATGAAACGAAAAAATCACACGAAGAAGAACTCGAAATAATGCTACAGTCATGATTAAGGAAGCTCAGATTAATTTCTTTAAGTCCAAGCTCAACCCTAACCTAACTTCTAAGCAGTTATGGCAGAATATAAAATGCTCTTTTGATGAAATGAAATGAAATGAAAAGGTGAATGCTGTTTAGATCCTGATGACCTTAATAATTTTTTCGTGGCTAGTGGAAACTCTACCCCTGAAAACAGTGGTGGCAGTGTTGAACTAACATTGCTGAATAGAAACACACTGTTTTCCTCTTTTGAATTTTCAACTGTTAGTGAAGATCATGTTGCCAAATGCATAATGTTGATAAATTCAAATGCTATAGCAATTGATGGGATGCCCATTAAGTTCATAAAATTAGTAATGCCGTTTTTTATCGCCCTTAACCCATATTATAAACCATTGCTTAACCTGCTCCCGATTTCCTGATCTATGGAAGGCTGCCACAGTACTGGCTGTGGCTAAATCTGCAACTGCTTCTATACCTAATGATTATAGGCCTATAAGTATATTGCCAGCTTTGGGTAAAGTTTTTGAGCGTATCTTGGCCAACCAAATGTATGAATATCTCAATACTAATAAGTTACTGTCCCCTTTGCAGTCTGGTTTTAGAACTGGCCACAGTTGTTCTACAGCGGCTGTCAAAATTTTTGATGATATCAGAATTTCTTATGATCAAAACTTACTAACTCTACTTTGCCTCGTCGACTTTTCTAAGGCATTTGATTCAGTTAATCATACCCTTCTCTGTACTAGTTAAGAAACTATTTTAAATTTAGTTCTAGTGCTGTTAATTTGATATCCTACCTTAAGAGTAGGATGCAACTGGTGAAAGTTGGAAATGCTTATTCTTCATTAAAAGCAATTGTGACTGGAGTTCCTCAAGGGTCTATCTTGGGACCACTCCTATTCTCTGTGTATATAAATGATGTTCTTCTGTCTGCAAATATGCTACTGTTCATGCCTACGCTGATGACAATCAACTCCATCTCTCTCGATCTACTGGACTTCTAGAAGACTTGACTTATAGACTGAGCTATGATTTGACCTCGTTGAATAATTGGGCCGCTAGAAACTTCCTCTTTATTAATCCCATAAAAACTAAAGTACTACCCATAGCGAGAAGTGATTCCTGCTTTATTGATATTCCTCCTCTATTCATTAGAACAGATAAACTTGAAATTGTGTATAAAGCGAAAAATCTAGGATTTATAATAATTTATAAACTCGAAGCTGACTTGTACTGACCACATCAACAATACGATAGGTAAAATATACGGTACTTTACGCTACTTATGGACTTCATCTGACTTCACGCCCATTGAAACTCGTCGCAGACTCGTTATGCCATACACCACATTCTTTGATGTGGTTTATAGTCAGTTAGATTCACAATCTCAGCATAAACTTCTGGTAGCATTCAATAGTGCGGCTAGATATGTATACGGGGTCAGTCGCTATGATCATATCTCGCTAAGGAGTAAGGGCATTTTAGGGTGTGGTTTACTTGAGTATTTAAACTTCCGCAACATTTTATTTCTCCACAAGATTATGCACACTCAAAGCCCTCATTATCTTTTTGTCAAATTAAATTTTTTTTAGTCTCAACGGTCATCTAGCCTTGTTGTGCCAAGAATTAATTATAAAAACAGTAGTAGGTTCTTTTTTACCAGCACCATTAGAATTTGGAATGCATTACCAAACTCAATTAAACAAATAAATGCACGAACCAGCTTTAAACAGGCTCTTTTCAAATACTACAGCTCTTAAATCTATAAATGTATGCTTCTCTTATCTATCCTTTTATGTTTTATCAAATTTTTACCACACTTTATCTTTTTTTATTCTTTTATAATTCTTATAAGACTTTGTGTAATTCGCTTAGTATAATTTAATCTCAGTTTTGCATCTTAAACACTTCATGATGCTTATTTCAGTATTTTTAAGCAATTATTACTTGTTAAAAAACAAAAAAAAATTATTATTTTAGTTTTAAGTTTAATTTTAATTTTCAAACCAATGTCAATACTTATTGTTGTATTATAAAAGACTTAGTCTTATTGTACCCCGAAATGTAATGTAGAATAAGTAATTAAATAAATAAAAAAAAACAAAATAAAAAAATAAGGTTTGACAACTTTTTTTTTAAATTTTTTTTTTATTTTTGTTTCTGAAAGTACAACATCTGAAGAATATTGTATTGAATTTTTAGGTCATTCCGAGAAAAACTAACAAAGTTACAGTTGGTTGAATGACCGTACCTCTAACTAAGTTTTGCTTACAGATCGATTCTGTGCGTTACCGGTAACAGCAATATTGTTACCAAAACTCGTTACCGGTCTTATAAATCGGTATTCTGTGCACTCGGTAACGCTGTCAAATGTCGTAAACTCACCTTATAGAAATGAAGCTCGCTCTTTTGTGTGGTGAAATATAAACAATGGAAAGTGAGAAGTTAATACATAGAATTAATTGCATTATGTTAACTTTTTATATAATATTTGTTTTTCTTGACAGGAAATATGCAAGCACTACGCCGGCACAGCTGCGGCGTTATCTATATTTAATTTATATATTAATTTTATGTAAATCAATAAATATTTCACAGCTAATTGCTATAAATTTTTATCATTGAAAAGTGCTGAAGAAGCAGCAACAGTGAATTTAACATCGTTTTTTATTTTAATTTGCTCCGATTTCAATTTGAGGATTTTAAAATTAGATTAATTACTCAAAATGCGAGCTATTTTTTGAAATGCAAGCTAAAAAATGTCTTCTGTTTTGCTTGTTACCACCTAAAGAGATGGTAACAATATTCACCGGTAACGCTTGGTCGCAGAATACCAACAGAGTGTTCAAGTTACTAAAAGGTGAATTTCTACGGTAACAAGATTAATGTTACCGCGACAGAATTGATCTGTTAGTGTACAAAACTTTAAATCGATTTTCCCAAGCATGTAATTTTTAAAGTCGGTGACCAGCCTACAGAATATTTTAATTGTATGGGCGTAGCCACACTCCCTTATACAATGCCCATCCCAGTTTTTTAGTAAATAATAAATAATAATAAAAAAAAAGCAAAACATTTATTGATTTGTAGGAGGTAAAAGGGGGTGTTGTAACCCAGTTTTAGTACAGTTGCCGACAGAGAGCATACGAACTAAATTACCAAATTTTAGTCTAATACCACTAAAACCTTCCGATACATAGAATTTTTATTAATTTGTGGGCGGTTGAAGGCGATGTGGCAACCTATTTTTAGTACAGTTTCCGACAGCAATCAAACAAAATAAATTACCAAATTTAAGTATAATACCACCAAAATCTTCCGATAGATGGAATTTTTATTGATTTGTGGGCGGTAAAAGGGAGGTGTGGCAATCAAATTTTAGTACAGTTTCTGACAGTGAGCAGACAAACTAAATTACCAAATTGTAGTCTAATACGAACAAAACCGTCGACAATATAGCATTTTTATTGATTTGTGGGCGGTAAAAGAGGGTGTGACAAAATTTTTCTACATAGTTCCTTTCTTGGGTCAATACGAATCCATCAAGCTCAAAATTGTAAAAATTGAAGGACCAGACGGACGTCAGTCTCTTTTATATATAAGATAGGTGTCGTTCATGAACTACGTTACCAATTTAGGGGGGTGGAGGGGTTTTGAAATGTACTACGATAAGTAACGATAGGGGGGAGGGGGTCTCACATATAGTAACGTGACCAAAAATAAAAAAAAACTTGAAAAAATTGAAATCCTGAAATCAGTTCAAGATTGTGTCCTATATTTGTATTGCGGCTTGTATTTCGTTTCAAAAACCTCAATGAATTCTCATAAGTGAGTTTTATTTAATTTAAAATAAATTGGTATAAAAAGTACATATTATTTTAATAAAACAATTTTAAGGAAGCATGCTTATAAAAATATTGAACTTGTTGTTGTACAGGTGCAGCCTTTACGGGTATTCTCTCAAACACCAGGCGAATTTGTTTGCATAAAAAATGAGGATACACTTGAATGGGTCGACATAGAATCCGTTGAAGAGTTCTATTTCGAAGAGTCCCTAAAGTTTTCAGCTTCTTCAATTCCAGTGATTGATAGCACCGTCTCTTGGATTGAAGATGGGATAATTCTTATCGATGAAATTTTATTAAAAAAAATATGTATATTTTTTATATATTATAAAATAAATTATATTTTATTATATATTTAATATATTTTCAAATATTGTTTAATCAATTAATTTCTTTATTTCATATATGTACTACGTTACTTTATGGGGGGAGAGGAGGGGTTTTGAAACGCACTACGAAGAGTAACGTAGGGGGAGGGGGGGGGGGTAAAAAACGTTGAAAATCGGTAACGTAGTTTATGAACGAGCCCATATGTAAAATAAACCTACTGTAATAATTTTTTCAAAAAAAAATTCATGAAAAAAGGTATTTTTTAGACGAAACAAACCTTACCCCCCCCTTAATAGATTTTGTATAGAATTTGCTGATCATACACACTCTTTGTAACGACAGAAGGACAGATTGCAGTACTGCGTATTTAAAATACAGTGTGTTCACCAAGAAATAAAGAGTTCAAATGGGAAATGGAAATAAAAAAATTTGCCGCATATGGAGCTTGTCTTTGATATTAATATCAAAAACATCAACCTTAACCCTATTCATGTTAGGCTGTGTCTTTGGGTCACTATTCAATTTTAAACCAATATAAATGATTTAAAACTTGTTTAAAGCAAAATAAACTAAATGTATTTTATTATTGGTCATTCTGTTTCTGTTATATACAATTAATTTTTTTTATGTTTTTATAGTATTTACCTATTACACAAAATATTAAAAAATAACATGAACTGTCACGTAGTGACTCTAAGACACTGGTATCTGCAAAATACGTGATAATGGAAAACTCATCATGAAACCTAGCTTAGAATGCATCGACAGTATAATAAAAGAAGAGGCGTCAACTTAACTGTTCCTCTTATAAAAAAGGACAATTTTCTAAGCAATTCCGTGGTAATAGTCAGAAACCCATGAGTAACGAGCATACACAGAAAAGTGTAGTTTGCCTTAAATGTACACATTAATAGTTTAATAACAATTTCCACATTATTTATAAATAATTTAATTTTTCTTTTTAATAAAAGAAATTAATTCTCTATGAACGATATTTTGTATTAAACTTTCTTTTTTTCAATAAAATAATTATGTTTTTTGTACTAGTGTCTCTAAGTCACACCGTGACAGTTTACGTTATTCAAATAGCGTGACATGAATAGGGTTAAGCGAAAAGACAAACACTGACTGCAGCTTAGTAACAGAGTTATGCTGTACAAAAATTTAAAGTACATTTCAAACTTTTGTGCAGTAATTTCAAATCAAACCTGAAATCAAAACGAGTACTATACAACATTCGGCTGGTTCTCAAAAAAGTTTGTACAGAATTAGCTGATCATGCCCTCCCTTTGTATAACCGCAAAAGGTCAGATTGCAGTGCTGTCTGTTTAAAATACAGTGTGTTTACCAAGAAATGAAGACTACACAGAGAATATATCTGTATAGCATTTATTTTCCCTATATCTTTATGTTTTTAATATAAAACTCTACATATCACATAGTTTTACGACACAGTATTACGGCATTGGATGATAGTATGGTATGCTATGGTATTTTATGGTACGTATGGTATGGTATGGTATGGTATGGTATGGTATGGTATGGTATGGTATTTTGTAATTGTTTTGGTGCAATTGTTTGGGTTAAAGTTTCACTTCTACCCTGCTTGGCGGCCACACACATATTTTTTTTTCTAAAGTGTACTAGTACCCTAAGTCGATGGCGGATCAAAAATAAATCCTTTGTTGTTTTCTAAATTTGCTCCACTGTGCAGACAAATTAGTGTTTACACTAAGTAAATAGAAGAAACCGTACTAATTAAACAAAAGAGTTGACAAGAGTGCGAAGGAGATTGAGAGAAAGAGAGAGTGAGTATGATAATAAACAACTTAAATGGGATTACAACAAAAAAAAAAGAACCTTTAAAGATTAACAGAACTTTAGAAGATACTTTAGTTTCTTTTGTTGCCGTTTAAATTTAACTGTTTTTTAATTATTAAGTATTTACCAAAATTTCGATATGTAAATTAATCACACATTTCAACACTTGCTGCACGCGAGCGCGTAGTTTTTCAACTGTTAATAGATGTCGCCGTACGACGCTAATTGACATTTGCGTTGACAGTTTGGAGGAGCAATTTTTTGTCTCCATATTTGGCAGAGCAGTGAAATTATTAGTTGATTGTTTTTTTTCTTTTTGTTAGTTTGTTTGCTCAATTCTGCTGGGCTTTTATGTCACTTTATTGCTGTCAGCTGATTGTGGAAAAATCGTTGTTTCTGTTGCAGTTGTTGTTGTTGTTGTTTTTGTTATTGCTATTGCTGTAAATTTTGAAATATGTCGTGATATGCAAGTCGCGTTTTTATTAGTTTTTTGTTGCACTTTTCTAAATATCAGCTAAATTTTTGTGCGCTTCCGATGCCACACAGTCTGGCTGTCTATGATGATGCCATTTTTGTTTTTGTTTGTTTCGAAATATGTTTTTTTTTATTTTAATTAGAGCCGATTTTTTTTAATTAGCTTGCAGCTGATCGCTGTCTGGTCGGATGGGCTTTCTTTGTGAAGCTCGCGTGTTTGACTGACATTCTACAATAAATTGCTGTTCGTTGTTTTTGTTCTGTTCTGTTCTGTTCAGTTCTCTCAATACCCCAGTCAGAACTTTTTACTCAGTGGTTTTAGTTGTCGCTGCACTGATTAGCTGTTTTTTGTTTTTTTTTTCGTTTGTTTTGGATGTATGTGTGGTTGTGGTGTAAGTTGAATATTATGTGTGGAGCCCTCCCGCTAATTCTTTCTCTCTGTCTGAATTTGTTGATAGTGAAAAAACATTTATTTTGACCACTCCAACATTGTCGCTGAGTTATTATGTCGTCAGCTATTTGTTTTGGTTGGGGGGTTTATTTCAGTGGCGGTTATTTTCTTTGGAGAGATGATAGAAAGACTTCTTTTAATGAGTTTTAGGCCTTAAAAAAATATTCATGCAAAACGGCATTTTTGTAAGGGTTATTGGGTGTTATGAGAGTGTTATTTGCACATTAAAAAAAAAACAGTCGCTTAAAAGAAACCGAGTTGACTATTAGAAAAAATTTTCATAAAAACCGAGTATTTCATTTGGACAAATAGATGGCTTGGGCAAATGACTGCCATTTTTAAAGTACTTTATAAGTTCTCCGATATCACGGACACGTGAATTTTGAATTCAAACGAATCAATCAGGCTTGTTGGGTTAATGCAAGAATTTTCTTACATGCATACATTTATTTAAAGCATTTATTACGAAAACTTTTAAAGCAACCAATAATATTGAAACCGTTCTTTCAAAACAAAATCAATTCCATTCAATTATAATTTAATTTAAAAATTCTTTAGACAACAGGATATTCTTCACAACAAATCCACTTGTTTTGCAAGCATATTGCAAGTATTTTTTATTGAATGAATCTAATTGCAATCACTTCGATATCACATTCGAACTATCAATATTAAACTATCAAGTTTTAAGGATCTCAACACTTCGATTTAATTGCATGTAATTCCATATGCTTAAGGAAAGAGAACAATAACCAATCATCATTTAAATGAACAACACGAACAACAACTACATTGTTCCAAACATCATTATCACCTTTGGGGGAAAAATAATATCTTTGCTGCAATTTAACAATTTAATAGAATAAAATAATATATAAAATGAAACAAGTGTTGTATATTTCATGTTGATGCTGTTGGATGAAATTTGAGCTCATTGTTGCAGTTGTTCGTTAGTACAAATTGTTGCTACATATTTACCTACACTGTCTCAAACAATTGTCCGTACACAGGAAGTTTTAACAGTAATTTGACTGTATGAAGAAAAATATTCAACCGAATAAAACGAAATAAGTTTTATTTAAAAGATTTAAATTGACTTCTCTTGTATAAAGAAAATAAAGGTTGTCCTATTTTTACTTTCATTGTAAAAAATTTACAACGGAGCATACTTCTGAAACTACTAGGTAAACTGGAATGAAAGGGGTGCAGCGTAATAGCCTACGCTGATAACGTTGCTATTGTCATCTCAGGAAAATATGTACCCACTCTTCGAGATACTGCAAAATTGTCTAAACACTCTTGTAAACTGGGTTACCAGCTGTGGACTCAGCGTTAATCCTAATAAAATTGAGTTAGTGGTCTTTACTAGACAACACAACTTACCCACAATCACTTCTCCAAAATTGGGAAACACAAGACTAAATTTCTAGGAACAATCAAAATACCTGCGTCTCATCTTAGATAGGAAACTAAATTGGAAACCCATTCTGCTCGAGAGAGCCAAAAAGTCAATATAGCCCTATATTCATGCAAGAAAGCAATGGGAAGCATATGGGGATTACAACCTAAGGTTACCCACTGGCTCTATACAGCTGTTATAAGGCCAATATTGTTATACGGTGCTGTTGTTTGGTTGCCCGAACTAAACAAACAAACACACCTCAATATACTTTGCAAACTTCATCAATCAGCTGAGCTGTGCTTAAGCGGAGCGCTGAGAACCACTCCAACGAACGCACTCGACATTATGCTCCACCTGACACCACTAGATATCCTAACAAAAGAGATGGCTGCAAACACAACAATACGTCTAGAAGCGACTTACCAATAAAAAGGAGGTACAATAGGACACTCTAACATAAGGAAGCTTCTTCCTCCAATACCTAAGATCGTAGACTTCATCACGCAAAAACTTCTATTCTACAAATACAAATACAAAAAGTTTGATGTATCAATTCCCTCCAGAAATGAATGGGAGCTTAAAAGTCCTTCACCAAACAATGCCACTGAAATCTACACTGATGGATCAAAAGTAGATCGCAAAGTAAGGAGAGGAGTCTATTCTGAATCACTAAACATTAACCTTGCCTTAAGGCTCTCCGACCACGGCAGTGTCTTCCAAGCGAAAGTTACTGCGATACACGAAGACGTTACTTGGCTGCAGATGAATGATATATCAACTAGAGATATTTGTATTCTATCTGATAGTAAAGCCGCTTTGCAAGCCCTGGAATATGTTGTAACAACATCTAAAACAGTTCTAAGCTGCCGCAGATCTCTAAATGAGATGGCAGAGCAGCTCAGTATATTTCTATGTTGGATCTCCGGACATAGAGACTTCTCAGGAAACTGCAAAGCAGACGAACTCAGTTGTAACGGGACTTAACCAAAAACTAATCGACAGATAACTAAGGAACAAATTGGAATACCTGTCGCCATATGTGGATGTCTTAAAACGAAAAATGATATTACATTTGAATACTTAACGCATTCATTGCGATAACAAATATAGCTCGCGATAATTGTGTAGATTTTACGATTTAACATATAAGCATTATCGAATTTGATAAATACTTTAAGCTTTCGTTTTATTTAGTTTCGTTGCTTAATTTTTTTCATGAAATTATTTTACATCTTTAGTTCTATAGCTCGTTTAAAATGGGACCATGTATACCGTATCCCTCGGCTTGGTGTGTCAGAGTGTATCTCTTTTCCATACAAGTTTTTACCTGCGTTGGCCCAAATGCATATCCAAATAATAACTTTAGCTCGGTGTTCCCCTATTTCAGTGACCCGATTATATAAATATATTGTGCCTGCATAATATATACTTGTATATCTGTGCTATGTTTGGTATTGGTTTGGTGTTAGAGAGTTGCATCTCTTTTCCACGTAGGATCTTGGGTTGGACAGTGGCCCCAAGCCGAATGACAACAATTATAAATGCGGTTATATAACGTCTAATAAACTACTTTGGATGTTGTCTTGTATTCCCTTGTGTTATGAAGAATGTGCTTTTATTCGATGATGCTTATTATGTTTACATAAGCACAAAAATTTCTCAAATTTCAAATTTCAAATATCTTTATTTAATTTTAATTTCCGCTGAAAGGCAAAGCAATTGTGCTTAGTGGAGGCTTTTATTTGCCAACAGGTGGTAGGTTTTAGCACGTAGGTGCATTCTATTCAGTCCGGCTGATCCGGGAACTTCTTAGAATGTAAATCGTGCATGCGTATGGCGCGGGTCATACGTATCTATGAAGATTTCCTACTTAGGTGGTCTACGGGTAGCACATGCCATACGGCGCGTTACGTTTAGCCAACCCTGACTTTAGAACGCTTAAAGGAACTAATTTTCCGAAGGCTAAAAATCCTACATAACGACTTCTGCAGAAGCTGCAGAGACGAGGAGGAGGTAGAATCCACAATACATGTCCAGCTCTGACCAGAAAGCGCCACCTTTACCTAGGACATTGGACATAGCACAGTGACCTGGACGAGCTCTCAAAATCTTCAGTCTAAGTTCAATATGTGATTGAAAAATTTAAACATGCCGAAATGTACAAGACTTCACCAGGAAGAGGACGCAAAGAATTTTAGACAAACATTTGAAGCCGAAAATTCAACGCACCCAGCAGTTATTTTGGAGTCAATTGAAAAAGTGAACTAGTTCATTTCTAGCGCAGTTCGATAGCTCGGAAAAAGTACAAAAGACGTTCAGTGTAGAACAGTTCCCTTTGCTTTTGTTTTCAAAAGTATTTCTGAAAAAAATAAACGCGTTCTGACTATTTTTAAAATTTTCCTTGCACAAGAACCAAAAAAAAAAAAATTAAAATGTTTAAAGACTTTTATAAACAAAATTTCTTCTTTAATAAATCTTGTGGACAAATCAGGTCATTAGGACCAGTACTTTGCTCCAGTACACTTAATTTTTGAAAAAATAACCACTTTCAGGCTACTGCGAAATAGAGGTAACTCAGTGCTGTGGCGTCCGTGGCGTAGTTGGTTAAAGTGCGTGGCCGCTATGTCAAAGAACCTTGGAGACCCAGGTTCGAACCCCAGCAGCGACAGAAAATTATTTGAATTAAAATAATTTTTCTGTACGGCCGCCACCTCTCTGCAGACAATGGCAAACCTCAGAGAGTAATCAAAATGCCATGTAAAGCTTCTTGAGAACGAGAACTTTCCGTTCATCGCCGTTCGGAGTCGGCGTTAAGCATGTAGGTCCGGTTCTCGGTCAATTGTGTACAAACTTAATAACACGCACAACATAATTGATCATATGAAGCTAGGTCAAAGTCCTTTCAAGGGCTGAAATGACCAGTTATTTATTTATTTTTTTTTAATTTTTAACTCAGTGCTGTGCTAGGGCACTGTGATGACTCTCTGTAGTGTGTCATGTTTGCTAGCACCTACGTTGACTCACGAAGTGAAAACAGCACATGATGAAGAGCAGCACTTTTGCGTTTAAAGTGTCTATTATGTATTGTGTGACACTCAGTAGTGAGCATGTGTGCTAGTACACACGAGTGTGGAGCAACACTTCGTCTTTTAACGAAAACACGAAAGAGTAAATGAGACAAATGCTTTTGCTGTGGTCGCAGCTGATTTGCATGTATTTCTTATGGGACGAATATTCGACTGCTTTTGCTTTTCGACTGCGAAGTGCTTTTTTCGACTGTGACACAATTGTGCTAGCACAGTGTGCTGACACATAAGGGTGCACATGTGCTAGAGAGTCAGCACACCAAAAATTCTGCTATTACCCACCTCTACTGCAAAAGCAACCAGTTTGAAAATGTTCCCAATGCATCTAGTTCAAATATGGAGAAAAAGAAGTGTTTGTGGAGGCAATTGTCTTTTGCTATGACATCAACCCGCAAAAAGCGTCAGTTCGTTCAATGTTAAAGGGTATTGTAATGGAACAAGTGCTATTCCTTTTTGGACCTATTTCACTTTGATCCACTTTTCTGCTGGGTATGGTTAAATAAAATCGAAAAATAAGTTCTGTAAAAATAGCCGATAATATGGGAAAATATGATAGCGCTGCCGTAAGTCCCCAAATCATTCGAAATTTCTTGCATTCAGTTCAGTATAAAGTTAAAAGAAGCCCTTATATCTAGGAAGAATGTGAAACTTCGTTGTTTGGAATATGCCAAGAAATATGTTGGAATGTCAGACGACTTCTGGAAAGCAGTTTTTTTTTACGGACGAAAGCAAAAACAATATTTTTAAGTCCAATGGCAGACAATTTGTTTCACGAAAAGTAAATATTGCTCTCCAGTTAAAAAATTTAAAAGCTACAGTCAAACACGAAGGCGGATCTGTAATAGTTTGGGGTGCGATGTTAGCTGGAGGCGTTGGGAATTTATTTTTTGTGGAAACAACAAATGACAAACCAAGACATTGTATTTAAACATTTTAAAAGAAAATCTTAAAATGAGCGCAACATACTGGAAACGATTTTCGGTTTGTACAGGACAACGACCCAAAGCACACATCCCGACTTGTGAGGGAATGGTTGCGTTACAATGTAAAGGAAGTGATTTACCACCCTTCCCAAAATCCTGATCTTAACCCCATAGAGCATCTATAGTCTATATTTGAACAAAAAATACGGCAACGCATCATAACTAGCAAACAAATGCTGAAAGATGTCATCATGGATGAATGGAGGAAAATCGGATCTGATGTCCCAAGTAAATTGGCCTTATCAATAGAACATAGTTTGATGGAGGTTATTTTGACAAAAGAGTTTCATCTCCGATATTAAAGATATATTATATCCGATATATTAGATTTATTTTAAGTTTTCTCATAATGTACGGAGAATAATTTGGTGCTTGTTTTTGAGGTGTTATAAAAATTTTAATTTTTAAAACACAAGAATTGCCAACAATAAACGATTATTTTTCAATTATGACGACAAGATATTGAGATTCCTAAAAAAATTATTTCAAGTTATTCGATTGTATGTTTTTCATAAAACAGTCACATTTCTATTGATATCCCAAATGTACGAACACTTGTTTGAGACAGTGTAAATACATATATATATACACATAAGATATAAAAAACATTTAAGAGCGAGAGCCACTGTGGCTCAGCCGCATGCTGTTACTTTAATTATCACATGGATAATTTTCTTCAACAACAACAAGAAATTGAATTTATTCTGACAAAGATAAATTAAGTGTGATAAAATTAATTTTCTTTATTTCCATTACTACGAGTATCTTTGAAGTATAACCCATTGATATTGTGGTTTTGGAGCTTAACTGAGAGATAGACTAAAAAAATGGCGAAAAATTTAAAAAAGTAAAAAAAAAAAATATTTTATTTTTTATAGTAACTTCTCAATAAAATTCCAAATACGAGGACAATTTGGTTAGTCAGTGACTTTTTGAATAAGTTATTTTCTTTTCTGCAATAAATACATTTATTTTTCAATATAGTCTTCATAGAAACATTAAGACCAGCGTTTTTCGAATTTTTTAATTCCTTTCGAATAATAGGTTTTACAAGATCCTCAAGAAAAACGGTCTTTTCAGTGATGACCTTTTCATTCGACTCAAGTATCTTACCTTCGAGTCATTTTTTCAGGTTTGGAAATAGAAAATGGTCGCAGGGGGCAAGATCTGGAGAATATGGTGAATGGACTAGCAGTTCGTAGCGCAATTTATGAATTTCTGCCAAGGTGACTACACAAGTGTGCGCCGGTGCGTTGTCATGGTGGAAAAGCACATTTTTTCTTCGCCAAATACGGTCGTTTTTGCTTTAAATCAGTGTCAAATATGTCCAATAGCAGAATAATATTCGCCGGTGATCGTTTTACCTTTTCTAATGTAATCGATGTGAATGACGCTCTGAATGACCTTGTTTGACCTTCCTTGGTGTACGTTCACCCGTAAAAGTTCACTGATTTCATTGTTCCTTGGTTTCTAGTGAGTTGTGATGTATCCATGTTTCGTCTATGGTTACGAAATGGTGCAAAACCTCGTTCGGATTTTGGTTGAACATTGCCAAACACTCTTTTGAAGTGGTCACACGGCTGAGCTTGGGGTTGAGTTTGAGAAATTGCGGCACCCATCGCGCGGATAGCTTTTTCATGTCCATTATACATGTACAATGTGATGTACCCGCTGAGTTTAGATGCCTTTACCCACAGACACTTCACGTACACTGAAAAAAAATGTTTTAAAATTGACGACAGTTGTTATTAATTTGACGATATTTGTGTTTAAAAAATAGCTTGCAACAAATTTCGTCAAAGTAAGAGCAAATGTGTTTAAAAATTTTGAAATCGTATAAAAAAAAAGTCAAATTTTTTCAGTGTACTTTCATTCTTCGATCGTCCAATATTATTCCATGGATTTAATACAAGATTTCTGGCGTGAATACCTCTTTTGGGCAACCTGAATGTTCAGCGTCACTTGTGCTGGTGTTTGATGTGCTTGAAAATAATGCTTGAACACGAGACTCTCTATTTTCCATTTTCATCAAAATTTGAGAAGTTATCTGCTTTCAATGGCTTTCAAATACTAACTAAAGGACGCAGTTTCCTTCAAATTTTACAGTATTCTATTAACAGATGGTAGTTGACAAGACCAGTGTTGCATTTAAAGTTACTACCTGGGAAATTTAAAAAGTCACTGACTTCTCAAATTGCCTTCATATGTAAAACTGTTCAAGAAATTGTCTAATCCGACTGACTCATTGGCCAATACTATCCAAAATACCCTCCGTCTTAACAGCCTGTGATTTCAAAAGATAAGATATTTATGACATAAGTCATAAATAACGCATTCTTGGATTAATTTCAGTCACTGGAGAGGGGAGATACGCTTGAAGTGTTTACAATAAATACGGAAGTAATAACAACATTTTATACCAAAAATGATTTATTATTTAGATAGTTAACAGTGTGCATTTCCTAGATAGATGATATTTTCGAATTTTCCATTTCATATTTTCAGATTTATTGAATTATTCAAGAGCAAAAATCTGAAGGATCGTAAAATTTAATGGTACTTCAAGAGGAATTTCGCTATATTTCAAGATAAACTTTTCGAACATGAGTTGCAATTTTCTCGCCGCAATAAAATATGAATTAACATGTTGGATGGTGGTAAAGAATGTGTGTGCATGTACGTGAGAGAGAGAGAATGAGAAAGAGAGAGAAAAGAAAGAATCAAAATATTTTTTTTTTTGGAAAAAGGACGTCAGCACTTAACAAGATACCACATAAAATTTGTGTTAGCGAAACAAGCATCATTAATACGCACTCATAGATTAAATCTTAATAGCGGTTTATTTATTGCACAGTGGTCTTAAATGGATTTTTTTTTGCATTTAAGCAATTCTCTTCATGCAAGTGCATTTTTTCATTAAAATTTAAAATTTACTTTTTTTTTTTTTTGTTGAAGCCGTCACTTTGTCAAAAATTTATGTTTTGCCTATACCTTCGATTCAATACTAGATAAAACATTATGTTATCGACTTTTTTGGTTTTTGTCATTTCAGCTGTTTCAGTCCAGGGTCACCTTAGATCCCTCTTTTTAGATTTAGATCTTTTTAGAGATCCCATAGATCAGCTAAAATAATTATTTTTACACATAAAAAATATATAAAATTAATTCAATATTCAAAATTCTTAAAAAATCGATTTTGGCCTCTGACTGGCTTGTAATCCTTTAAATAATAAGTTTTTTACAAAAAAAAAAACCATTTTTGTTTTTCCAAGAACGCAAACTTCATTTTAAGTAGAGGATAAAGTTGTGCTCATATAAAAATGTTGGCAAAAAAAAAAATTAAAATTAAAAAAAAAATAAGAAATTAAATTATGTGTATTTAGTACTATGACTAATATTCACTTTCAAAAACGGCAAATTTTCACTTCTTTAACCTTAAACCCGTTTATCGGGTGAAATTGACCCGAGGCACTTTTCATTTGCAAAAAAAAAAACAGATTAAAAATCGAAAATTTTTAAAAAAAAATTACCATTGTATTTGTTGAACTTTTATCTTTTATCTAAATGAAAAAATTGTACATATGAAGCATTCCACTGAAAATGGTAATTTTTGACACATACATATCTCATTGTTTTTTTATAAATTGATTGACGGAGTTTGTGGTAACGTAGAGCAATTTGTAAGCCAAAAAGCTCGAGGTCAAGGAGATGGTACCGTAATCCAAAACGCAAAAGATTTCGTTACATTAGCAGCCACTTTAGTACCTTCTATGAAGGTTTTCTATATTGCTGAATCAGAAATAGCTGATAAAATCCAAAATGTTTATCCATGGGAAGCTGCAAGGCCTATTCCGGGAATATCAAAATTTCATAATATATTAGTTGGCGGTCATAAAGTAACATGCAAGAAACACACTTTATATAATCATAGTGTAAAGTTTTCATTTAAAAAATGATTCAAAACGAACACTTATTTTCTGAATTTCGTACGAGTCCCGTACAAACAAAAGTGTCCCGTACAAATGATTTCATTTTTATTTTTTTATTCTCATTTTAATAGATATTTTTTCGAACTTGTAGTATTTTGTCATACCATGATCGACGAAGTCTACATAAGTATATTTTTAATTTTACAGACATAATTAATTTTGCTGAAATTCTCCAATAATGTCAAAAAATAAAAAGTATGGTGGACTGCGGTTGTCCCGTACAAACAAAAATCTTTTCACACTTATTACTGCCTATTTATGAATATTTTCAGGAACAAATAATTGCTTTTGAAAAGCCTCCGTTACACTAAATGAATGTACTAGATGCTTTGTACAATAACATTTCGGTTTATTTTTAATTTAAGATCTTAACTTATCGTACGATTTGTCCCGTACCAACAGTGGAATGCTCCATATGACAAAAATGGTTTTTTGGTAAATCAAGTTTAAAGTTTAGTAAAAAACTGAACCGAAAAATCTGCCGCGATTTTCCTACCAATGAAAGTTCAAGAGATTGTGGTTTTTTCTGTCAAAAAAAATTTTCATTTTTGTAAGCGTTTTTTTTTAGAGTAAGATGCGTTTAAAAAAAAATTTGTTCTATATGCACTTATTTAACAAACTATTCTTGTTTTTAACCGACTTCAAAAGGAGGAGGTTCTCAAGTTCGTTGGTTTGTCCGCTTTTTTTTTTTTTTTTTTTTTTTTTTAAATGTACTTTAAATGTACACTTGCCCGATTTCCGTAATTTTTTGTCAACAGATAGATATCATGAACGCGGAGGTCCTTTTTTAAAAAAGTGGGCGATATTCGACAAAGGGGCGTGTCAATTTAAGAAAAACAATGTATTTCAGTTAATATTGACACTAGGGTACTGAAATTTACAGTAAAAATACTGAAGTAGACACAGTTATTACAAATTACGATCAAAAAGTGGGCGTTATTTGACAAAAGGGTGTGGTCATATTAAAAGGACACTGTATCTCAAATAGTATTGACACAAGGGTACTGAAATTTAGTGCAGGGGTAGACACAATTTTTTAAAATTACTGTAAAGAAAGTGGGCGTTATTCGACAAAGGGGTGTGGCAATATTAGAATCACACTATATATCGAATAATATTGACACTAGGGTGCTGAAATTTAGTACATGGGTATTTACAGTGACTACAAATTACGGCAAAAAAGTGGGCGTTATTCAACAAAGGGGCGTGTCAAAATTATAAAAATACTATATCTTACTTAATATTGACACTAGCCTACTAATATTTGGTATGCAGATAGATGGGTAGGTAGAATCATTGAAAAAGGGAGCGGGATTGTACACAGGTTGTGGCACTTTAAGGAAAGTACTATATTACGGTTAATATTGATACTTGGAAACTGAAATTTGGCACAGGGCTAGGTAGAATCATTATAAGGTACGGTAAATAAAGTGGGTGGGATTAGATAAAGGGCGTGGCACTAAAAATTTCAAAGAAGCAGAAATGAAAAATACCCAACAAACTTTCAGGAATTAACAAAACAAATTTTTTAAGAACAAAGTTTCATGTCTGAAATTTTCCTTAAGAATACTATTATATAAAATATTTCATATTCTCTAAAAAGGAAGAAATAAAAACTTTTTAACAAAAAAAAAAACCGACCTCAAAATCACTGCAAAGTAAAAAATAATTTAAATAACTTTTTCCATTCATTTCTTGGTCATATTTTAAAAGCTATTTATATGTATTATAATATTGGAAATCTTATCATTTTCATTTTTTCTATTATCATCAATATATTAATTGCTTTATGAACATAAAAGCTTTGAAGTCGGCGCTCATCTTTGACACACAATCATGATCTTTTACCATCCGTGCACTATTTGTACTTGTAGGGTGAGCTTGTAAACCTCATATATGATATAGTGTGTAACAGCTGCACAAATAATGCATGGAACACATTGGCTACATTCAGCGTACTCAAAAATTGCCAACTGAAAGAAAATAAAATCGCTAAGAAGCTTTTATATTCATAAAGCTAATAATATTTTTATGATAAAACAAATTATAAAAAATTAAAATAAAAAGATTTCGACATAGTAAGATAAGCGCCGACTTCAAAGCTTTTATATACATAAAGCAATTAATATATTGATGATAATAAAACAAAAGAAAAAAAATGAAAATGATAAGATTTCCAATATTATAATACATATAAATAGCTTTTAAAATATGACCAAGAAATGAATGGGAAAAGTTATTTAAAATTATTTTTTACTCTGTAGTGATTTTGAAGTCGGTTTTTTTTTTTTTTTTTGTTAAAAAGTTTTTTTTGGAGCGAGCGAGCGAAGCGAGCGAAGCTCCCATGGAACAACTTGCATGAAGAATGTTTAAAGGAGCAGAACTCTGAAATGGGTTGACCGATTTTAATATTTCTTTTTCTAAACTGTTCTACTGATCTTAACTTAGGTGCCTGCGAAGCCCAAATTTGGAAATTCTGTTTAGTTTAGAAATTTATTGAAAAAAAATATTTCCATATCTTTCTTTGTTGATACATATTCGCTTAATTCAGTTTGCTGCTTGCCTGCTTCTGTATGTATATGTCGTTCGCTTCGCTCGCTCGCTATTAATAACCGAACAGCATGGAACAACAACAACAATAAAAACATTAAAGCAAATGTTGTTCGCTGCAACAGCTGTTTATTACTAACTAAAATAAATAACTGCTGTGCTGAAGTTTGTAAATGGATGCAAATACATTCAAATTAAATTGTTTAATGTTTTTACTTTCATGTGTTGGTAAACCCTGTAAAATAAAAGAAATTTGCAATTTTTTTTAATTTTTTATTATTTGGTGACTGGTAGGCTTATTAGCTTTCATTGCTTCCCCTAAGAATGTGCTGATTTTAACACCAACTCATCAAACCATTATCAGATTCTATCAATTCATGACTATAACTTATGGTGTTTTCGTTTCTACCAGAAAATGTTACCTTTTCTATGTTAAACTATATTAAACTATATTAAATAACGAAAGTGTTCGTAATGAACCAGATAATGAGTCAAATTGGACAGAACAACAAAATTTCAGGGAATGTTTATTAAGAGTATCATTAGAAGAACTGTCTACAAATCAAATTTTTAATCAACAATCAGCGTTCATCTTTTTTTTACACTGGACCCCCGGTAATCCGGCCCCTGACTAATTCGGCACCCCCTGTAATCCAATATTTCCATTATTATTGAATATTTTTTTGACAATCTTCGCTAATGTAGATAATGCATTATTGAACAGGTTACTTACTTGTACTTGTATTGATTGATATATATTATGATTTTATTCATAATTTTTGATTATTTTAGTGTGTACATTTATCTGTACACAATTATTTCCTAACGTAAAGTTATTATTTTTTGTAAGTTCTATAGCATTAATAACGTCAATTTTATAATAAAACGTAAGCTTTCTATTGTATTGTTTAATTTACTTAATTTGACATACATAATGGAGTATGATTTGTACTTCAGAGTATAACATACATAACCTTATAATTTTTTTTAAGCTTTGAACCAAGGTTTTTAGGTGTAATACCTATTCAGTCAAGTCTGCTTTGGTTCGAAATGGGGTGGTAGATTAGTGTGAGCGAAGGGGCAATCAATTCAATTCAAGTAATAAGGCAATCTCATCCACAAACTACGACTCCAAGTCGTAAATATTGATGAGTTTTCAATTTCAGCTGATTACTTAATGAAAGAAAATTGCAAACGCGAAAGGCCAAAGCGTAGGATCATGTCCTAGCTGGGATTCGAACCCGGGACCTCTGGGGTGGCAGTTGATCACGTTTGACGCACATTTACCGCATTTGTTACCATTTGCGTTAACGCATGTTACCATTTGCGTTATCAATGTTACCATTTGTCACTTTTTGGCCAAATTGTATGTAAACGGTAAACTTCCGGTACATTTTTAGATACATTTTTGAAAATTTTTAACGTGAATAATCACAAAAAGCGCTGAAATTGAAGAATACAACATTAAGAAGCTGAAAAATGTTGGCAATGGTGTGACAATCATCAATGCTTTACACACCCACGAGCGTTGTTAGACTCCTTCGACGATGCAAGAGGTTTAAGCCAAAAATTGAGACTTAAATTAATAAGTCAAAATCTTTTTCTATTAGTGGGACTGTGCAATGGGCCACAGGTGAGGTTGTTGAAATTTTCTATAACAATTGCGAAAGTGGCCGATTTATAGAAGAATTTCCTTTGTGCATTATGATCAAGTTTCCCAATTATTCTGGACCAAAATACAACAATTTAAATGTTCTACTTATTTATTCCGCAGTGGTATTATTCAAAAAAGGATCCACCAATTTTACTCGCAAGAAATTTTCACTATAACTTGCGTATGCCATTAATATTAAAAATTGCAAAGATTAATTCTCAATCAAGCAGTTTTCGATATAAGAGAAAGGGAATTTAGGTTATATTCCTTATGATAGGCTATTCCTTATGATAAGAAAATAAATAAAAAGAAAGGATTGGTTCAAAAACGCCAAGAATACAATAAAATATGAAATACATTTCAACTAAAATATATTAACATTTTTTTGTAATTGAATGTTTGAGATCTGGTAATTTTATTGACAAAAAGTAGAATCCCCATTTAATTGAAATAACAAAACCTATTTAATATCTTTGCTTATATGGTTTTTAGAAAAATCTATTGGAGCTAGCAACTCAACTAAATTGCCTCCACAACGTACCAATTTATGTGGCTAGCTAGCAAACGCGTAAGTGTTTTCTAAGCGACTGCTACGACCTAGTATGGTTAATTTTTTAATTCATTTACCAAGAAAAAAAAAGATTCGTTTCTGAGAGGCATTTTCGTCCGGTGATTGATTCAGAAAAGGTTAATTTACTTACTTACTTATCTGGCGCTTACAACCGAAGGTCGGTTTTGGCCTCGTATAAGAAATTGCGCAAGCCTGTTTTGCGCTTGCTGGCGCCAGTTGGAAACACCAAGTGTAGTCAGGTTATCCAACACCTGATTCTTCCAACGAAGATGTGGGCGTCCTCTTCTGCGTTGACCACCACCGGGCACCGAATCGAATATTTTTTTCGCTGGAGCGTCGTTATCCATTCGCTCAACATGACCTAGCCAGCGGAGCCACTCGATTTTAATACGCTTAACTATGTCTATGTTAGCGTACAGCTCATACAGCTCGTGGTTCCATCGAATTCGGTACTCGCCATTGACGCAGATAACCTCCTCACAGGTTAATTTACGAGTGCCAAAAAATAACTTTTCCATGGTTCTTTTTTTGACTTCTTTCCAAACAAAAAAAGAGCAATTTATGGTTCTTTTTTTACCTCATTTCCGAACAAAATAAGGTTCATTTTTGAGAAGCATTTTAGTCCGACAAATGATACAAAAAGGGTTTATTTATGAGTGCCGAAAATGAACCGAAAATAAATAGTAAAAATGTACTGATTACTGCTTTTTTTGATGTACTTAATATATACAGTGCAGTGTGCCCATGTATGACCACTAACGCTCCACTCCCGATCTTCTTATAGTACGAGCATAATTTACATCCATTGCTGAATATTGAAATTTTTTAATATTCAACACTGCAAATCACAAGCGTATATTTTGCCAAATTATTTATTTTCCAAAGAATTTATTTTCTGAGCCAACACTTAAATTTGAAATTTTTTTTTTAAGAAAATAAAATCAATCAACGTCTGTTGAGTCACCCTCTCAGAAAATAGAAGAGGGTCTATTGGCAATGTTTTGGAATTTTCGTCGCCCTTACGTTATGTTATGTTTCCTGTTTTGAACGCAAACAAATGATTAACGACCACTGTGCAGTGCATGTGTCGGTTGATTTGCGGCGAATCGCATAATAAATGAAGTGTGCAAAATCAAGCAAAAACAAATAAATTAATAAACGGCGGGTTAAGCGGTGGCAACCCCTTAGGAATAGCATACATAGTGCACTATAAGACCCCAAAAACATGAAACATGAGAAAATAACAACAACAGCAAAAAAAGAGAGAAGAATAGAAACGCATAAAACGCAAAAAAAAACACAAGGTACTTGGAAAAATCTCAACAAATGTAAGTATTTTATATGTACGTATGTATGTATGTATGTGTGAGTGTGTGTTAGTCAGTCTATACTAGAACATGCAATACTTGTGTAGTTTGGGTGTTTTTTATGTAGTTCAACAGCTATTTTTATGACAAACAATTTGTTACGTCTCAATAGGCAATTTGCTGTGATGCATTCTGTTGTGATTGTGACAAGTGCGTGACTGCGTGCGTGCGGGTATGAGCGTGTGTGTTGTTTAGATTTTATTTGCTGTGCTCCATGACTACACTTGAATGATTTGTGATGGTGTGCGAAAACTTTGACATTAGGTTGGCATTAAAAACAAATTTTATGAACTAGAAAGATCATAAAATTAATTCGCATAAATAAACCAAGTATGTATTGGTTAGTGGCAGACATACCAGGGCACACACAAACACAAACACAAATACTTGTGTAAGCAAACACTTATCCCAACACTGTAGCATTAGAATTCGCAAATTCAATAAATAAACATTTGACAACAATAACTGTCAAACTTTTTTTCTATAGGTTTAAGTGTGTTTTTTTTTGCACATGAATGGCGTCATCGTTGTTGTAATTTTTGTTTGTATTATAGTTGGTTTTATTATTATGATAATCATTTTAATGAGATTCGCATAGAATAGCGCTATTAGAGCCTAGTTGTTGTTGTTGTTGTTGTTGTTGTTGTTTTTGCTCTTATTGTTGTATTTGCCTTTGTCATTATTATTCCCTTGCATTTGCATTAATTTGCAATTTTTCGTATTTCTGCTTGTATCCATCCTTCCATCTATGTATCTCCCCCTAACAGAACGACGTACATTTGTAATTCATAACTTCTTTTATTTTGTCATAAAGAATCGCCACCGTCATTTATTAACGATTTGCATAATAAGCTGTGCTTCGTCCTTAATTATCATAATATTTATTTAGAAGTTTCCTTAACTTTAGCATGATTCAATTTTTTTCGCTTGTTTTGATTTTCTGTTTTTTTTTCTTTCTATATCCTGCCGTTCGGTTCCCTTCTAGAAATACATCCATTGTAATTTATGCAGAAAATTCCTAAATAAAATCTTTTCATTGCCAGCGGGAGTGAATGAATGTATTGTAGCAGTGGGTAAGTTCTCTTGTAATGCTTAACTTATGGGTTGTTGACGTTGTATTGTTGTCAATTAAGTGTGATGCGACATCATGTCGGTGACATCAACTAACATAAACATATGATTTTTTCGTATTTTTTTGTTTTTTTGCAAATGATAATTTTATTAAATGACGCATTACTCTAAAGTGACTGTCATTTAAAATAAGTCAAGCGATAAAACAAAATTCTTACAAATAAGGTATAAAAATTAAAACAAAAAAAAAAAAGATACAGTATAGCTTGTATACAGTAAAGAAGTGAAACTTCTTCTCTGTATACACTCTTTCTCTTCTAGAACAAGAACGATTTTAGTGTAAATTGTCGATTATGCAATCGTAAAGCTACGCAACATAACGAGGCATAAATTTCTTTCTGGAATAGAACCCTATGTTACGTTACGATTTCTCTAACAACTTACAAGTATTGTTCATAAGATAGAACTCTTCGCCAGGTTACGTTGTTTTGCTTTACGATTACATAATCGAGCCTTAAGAGACAAAGAGAGAGTATTTCAAACAAAAGAAATACAATAAAAATTTTTCATAAAAAATATTCTGTTTATTTAATATTCATCCTGTGATTGGTTCGTGGTTCAACTGGTAATACTGATATTATTGGTCAGTGGCGGATCTACATACGGGCTGAAAGGGCTTTAGATCCCCCATTGGAGAATTTTTGTGTGGGAAAAAAATGAAAAAAGTCCAAAAAGACGTTTCAGCCCCCACTTGGCATACAAAAGTGTAGTTTCAGCCCTACCCCCTTTGGTGAATCCTAGATCCGCCACTGTTATTGGTTTGTGATAACTGAAATATGAGATATATGTCCATGATTCGATATTTTCGAGATACCGTGAAAAAAAAACTGAATCTATTGTAGTTTCAGATTTTGTTGTTGATTCATTCGGATTGTTATTCATGTGCGTTTCATGTTATTCAATGGCTAAGCGGGAAAATAAAAAGCGTTGCTAGAAGCAGCGCATTTTATGCGCATTTTTGGTATGCTTTGAGGATGCGCTTTTCAGAGTTCAGAGTTGTGGAACTCATATTGACGTGACGAAGTTACGTTGTACTGCTCTAGTTTTCAAAAAAGTTGAAAAATGAATTTTTTAAAAATTCATCTGCGTTTCATTGAATTGTTACTCGCTGGGTATAAGAGCTATGATTAAAAAAATTGTATGACCATAAAGGCTAATTCTTTGACTATATTAAAAAAACAAAAAAAAATTTAATACGGCATAGGGACTCAGTGGGAGCTGCGTAAGCAACGCAACTGAAAATTTGTTACATGGAATTATTACTCGCTGAGTATTAGCGCTAGGATTATTAATACGATACGCCAATAAAGGCCTACTGGAAGCCCTCACAACAAAATTAGACAAAAAATTTCTGACATCATGGGGACGCTGAAAGAGCCGCTCAAAGATCGATAACGCAACATTCATGCAGCGGCGTTGCATTGAATTTTTACTCAATGAGTATATAACCTACGATAAAAATTTAAAAAGGAAAATAAAGTTTTTATACATGGCTTTACGACAAAAATAAAAAAAAAAAATTCCGGCGTCGTCAGGTCGTGAATATAGCAGCTTATGTAACAGAAATGTAATATCGTTGCATGGAATTATTACTCACTCAGGAGGAGTGCTACAGTAAATTTTGTTTTACGACAGCGGGGATGTGTTATTACGCTTCACAACTAAATTACAAAAAAAATTTTGTAGTCATGATTTCAGGGATGCAATCACATAATGCAGTAAAAATGCTACAGCCATGAAAAAACGTTGCATGGATTTTTAACTCTGTGACTACTGGTGCAACGGTAAATTTTAAGGAACGAAAACAAAGGTCTTCGGGCATATGAAAAAAATAAAAAAAAAATTTGGCGGCGTGTCAAAAACCCTCAGGGAACCGCCTAATGTGACGCATATGCATCACTTTTGCTGGATTAATTGAAATTAGAGCACAACCAATGGGGAAGCAAAAAAAAAGCTAAACGAAAAGCACTAACTCCAAATCCAACAACAACTCCAACACCAACACCAACACCAACACCAACATCAACATCAACATCAACATCAACACCAACACCAACATCAACATCAACAACAACATCAACATCAACATCAACATCAACATCAACATCAACATCAACATCAACATCAACATCAACATCAACATCAACATCAACATCAACATCAACATCAACATCAACATCAACATCAACATCAACATCAACATCAACATCAACATCAACATCAACATCAACATCAACATCAACATCAACATCAACATCAACATCAACATCAACATCAACATCAACATCAACATCAACATCAACATCAACATCAACATCAACATCAACATCAACATCAACATCAACATCAACATCAACATCAACATCAACATCAACATCAACATCAACATCAACATCAACATCAACGTCAACATCAACATCAACATCAACATCAACATCAACATCAACATCAACTTCAACATCAACATCAACATCAACATCAACATCAACATCAACATCAACTTCAACATCAACATCAACATCAACATCAACATCAACATCAACATCAACATCAACATCAACATCAACATCAACATCAACATCAACATCAACATCAACATCAACATCAACATCAACATCAACATCAACATCAACATCAACATCAACATCAACATCAACATCAACATCAACATCAACATCAACATCAACATCAATATCAATATCAATATCAATATCAACATCAACATCAACATCAACATCAACATCAACTCAACATCAACATCAACATCAACATCAACATTAACAACAACAGCAAGAAACTTCGTCACGTCAAAACTTACGGGTGTGTCCACGGCACAGCCAACTCTTTTTTTTATATACATTTTGTTCGCAATTAATCAAGCAAGTAAATAGCAGAGCATAAGAAATTTGACTGTGGTGACAGCAGTCCCAGTTCAATCCCCACATGTTGACAAAAAATAAAATTTTCTCGCTTTGTTTTTATGTATAGTCCAAGGAGAACACAGCGCTCAGTAACAACCCAGCAGGAAACTGAGCGCTTCATTAGCGCATTTGAGGCGCTCCCAAAAAGCAGTAGAGCGCTTTGTTCTCCTTATGGATAGAGCCTTTTTTAACATTGGCATGTCATCGGATGTAGGAGCTTCGCTCTCATCTTCTCTTCTTATATATATTACGCAAGCTCAAATTTTGTCCGGCGTAAGGCTTTTAAAGTACAAGTCCAATCTTAATCAATTTAGTATTTCTTGGTAGGTTTAGACCTGTAGATGTGCAAACTGGACTTTTTATTTCTTAAAAGTTAATATTTTTTAAGTTATAGCTTATTAAAGTTTGCATATAATTGCATATAATTGTTGTTGTTATGTTGCTTTTTCTTTTCTTAACAGCAGCTGAGAACAATGTTATCAAACTCAGAGCAAAACTATTCGTTTCTCACATTTCGCTCTCTTCTGTCTCTTCTTAATAGAGCGTCTGTTAACAACAAAATGAAAGTCAGAAAAATTATTATTATTTTTATAGTTGATGGGTGCAGCAAAGCGCACCAATGGTCGCTAGTTATAGTAAATAACGAAACATAGCAAGAACCGAGCACGTAGACTAAAAGCAAAGCGACAAAATTTTATTTTTTGTCACATGCGGGGATTGAACTCGGACTGCTGGCATTATAGTCAAATGTCTTAATGCTCTGCTATTTCCTTGGTTGATAAATTGTGAACAAAATGTATATAAAGATATGAGCTCCACAACTCTGAACTCTGAAAAGCGCTGTTTTTAGGAGCGCTTTTTATTTTCCCACTAGGAACCCAGCAGTTATTTTGGAGTCAATTGAAAAAGTGAACTAGCTCATTTCTAGCGCAGTTCGCAGTAGCTCTGAAAGAGTCAAAAGGCGTTTAGTTTAGAACAGTTCACATTGCTTTTTTTTCAAAAGTATTGTTAAAAAAAATAAACGCACTCTGGCTTTTTTTAAATTTGCTGCGCACTAAAAAAAAATAAAAAAAAAAAATGTTTATAGACATTTATAAACAAAATTTCTTCCAAATTGTGGATGGAAAAGATTGTACAAATCATATCTTTAGGACCTTTGCTGCAGTACACTAAACGTTTACGCTTATAAAATGTTCACTTTAAAACTAGTTAAAAAATAACCATTTTTAGGCTAATGCGAAAGCAACCATTTTAAAAATGTTCCTAATACTACTTGTTCAAATATGGGGGAAAAGGATTGTTAATGGGGACAATTGTCTTTTCCTATGACATCAACCCGCAAAAAGCGTCAGTTCGTTCAATGTTAAAGGGTATTGTAGTGGAAGTAGTACTGGTCCTTTTTGGAACTAGTTCAGAACTATTTCAAATTTGATCCACTTTTCTGCTGGGAAGTAAAACAATTGCATGTGTGTGTGTGTGCAATTTTCTTGTCATTTAATTGAAACAGCAAGAGTAGTTTGATAAATTGCTTTATAGAAAGCAATTTCGTATGAAGTGATTAGTTCGGTTGGTAGTCGTTCGCTTTGTAATCTTTAGGTCGCTGGTTAGATCATCAGCGGCAACAACGGAATTTTTTAGTTTTTTATACAATGATTTATATCTCTCTCATTCTCTCTACTATAAAACATATCTTTCTTTTCGAGCTGTAAACGAAATGAAGCGAAATGC
Source organism: Pherbina coryleti (assembly GCA_943735915.1). Classification (NCBI taxonomy): domain Eukaryota; kingdom Metazoa; phylum Arthropoda; class Insecta; order Diptera; family Sciomyzidae; genus Pherbina; species Pherbina coryleti. The sequence continues at coordinate 101,558,300 of OX030952.1, forward strand.
GACCTTGAAATTTCACACCTCAATTTCGTCCAAATTTCGAAGCGTCGCGTAAGAAGTTCCACTTCAAAAATATTGGCATGGCAGCCCTGGTATGAGAGTCTACTTTGCGAAAATCATAATGCGCTCAAGGCAACTCTCTTATGGCTGAATTACAATACTGCGTTAGGTCGGTCGGCCTTTGACAGCTCGACTAGAAACAATGGGTTCTTATGAAGCAACACAAAATATGACTTCATGCATTGCGTCGACCTCATCCCGTAAAAATGAATTTGAGGGGGTGACGTACGATCAACGCTATGAGTAGCGACATGCTCTACTAGCTCGTGCTTTTGACATTCCATATTAACGCTGGGTTGCATTTTCGTTGAGAAATGCTAAAATGTGGGCATTCTTGGATTCCGATGGAAAACTAAGATTTTCAAAGGATTATCGTAGGAATATATATTTTGATGCGAGTTTTTTTTAAATTGATAAAATTTTTTAAATTAACATGCTGCTTAAATAGTATAATAATGATTTTGATGAATTTAGAATGATATTAATATTATTCAATTGTATATCCTATTAAAATTTATGCATTTTTTAGTATATTATAAATAATATTATAAGGGTATTCATGCAAAATGGCAAACTTATATATTGGTCAATTAGATATTTTAATGAGGTTGGTTGAGGACGAATACCCTTAATATCATTGTTTGAATAATATAACACACAAAGGAATGTTGTGGTAAGGTAGATTGGCAAATGCCGTTCACTTTGTTTTTGTAAAGTTGTACCCAAGTACTCTCTAATTACAAGTGCTTCATCGAGCATTGTACAAAGGGGCGTGGCAACTCGAATCTGCAATATCGAATAACTTTGGAATTATAGGTCGCACAACATTGGAAGTAGGTGTTCGGCCTCGATTTACATGTGCCGTTCCACTGGTAAAATTTTATGGGCGTTGGGAAAAGGGTGTGGCACTTTTTCGGCTGCCCAAATTCTGGATATAACTTTCGAACTATTAGTCACACATCAATGAAACTCGGTAAGAATGTACTATTTAGTCTTGTCCTTAGATTGGAAAAATTAAGTGAGCATTGGACAAGGGGGCATGGCACCGCCCATATAAGTCAAACTTATGGTATCAAATAGCTTTGGAGTTAAATGCCGCATAATAATGAAACTCGGTATGGAGTTGCCACTTGGTAATGTCCATCTACTAGAAAACCGAGACGGGCATTGTACAAGGGGGTGTGTCTCCGCCCATACAATTACAATTTTTGATATCGAATAGCCTATGAAAGTAAGTCACAAAACGTTGAATTTTAGAATAGAACTACTATTTGGTGATGCATTTCTTCTAAAAAATTTTGACAGGCACTGTTGAAGTAGCCACACCCCGCCCATACATGCCAAAGTTTTGATATCGAAGCTATGGAAATTAAAGTCGCATTACATTAAAACTCACAATGGAGTTCCACTTGGTGATATCCTTCTACGCCTATGGTACTTGTAAATTTGTACTACAGCACCAACTGGTGTCTAAGTTGGATCAAAGAAGATAGCGATAAAATGCTTACCGTACCTCAAAATCACAATATACCAATTTTCATTCTAATCGCATAAAGAATTGTACTACAGCGCCCTCTAGTGTTCAATATGGTTCAAAAAAGATAGCAGCCAAACACTCAGCGTACATGAAAACCACTATATACCGATTTTCTTAAAATTTGTACTTAAGCGTCCTCTGGTGTTCAAGGTGGATAAAAATTTATTGAAATTGCCCCAAAACACGCACCGTACCAAAAAACTTCCATACACAAATTTACATGAATATTTCCATACGTATTTCCAACTTGCTTTCGTTGACGAAATTTCCTACATTTTGCTCTTAAAAGTTGCGAAAATTTCGGCAAAAATAACCAGTTATAATTATAATAAATAGCAGTAATATTGAAAAAAACAAGAAAAATAATGACATCAAGTAATCACATTTTATAAAAAAAAACAATATACATATATATATATATATATATAACAATATCGATCAATCAAAGAAATTTTTTTTGCCATAAAAACTGAAATGTGTTTCCAGAAATTCCATTTTAAATTTTAATTTAATTTCACATTTTATCATTAAATTGGAAAGCGTTCATTTATTTTGAAGCTTCTAGTCCGAATTTTCACGTTAATATGTGACATTTGTCATTATTTCGCAGATTATATTACATTTAATAAAAAGATCTTAGCTTTCTAAAGTAGGTTTTATGGTTCTTAATGATTTTATGACAATATATTTTAATTTTTTATTGATTAAAATTATAATTGCATGATTTCGGAAAAAGGGACGTTTTGTGGGAGTTTTAGCATAGGTGCTTTTATTGGCATCACCAAAATGATAGACGCACGATCTGTCAACGCAACATTTAGTTTTGCAAAGTTTGAGGTCGTCCGTTTTGACAGCTTATATCGTAAAGTTTTTACAACGGAGACCAAAGTAAGGTCAAAGGCCGACCGACCTAACGCAGTATTGTAATTCAGCCATTATTCACTTCTGCTTCGCTCAATCTTTCTCTCTTCTACCCGAGTCATGGCAACCCCCCCTATTTCCCATACATAGAACGCAATCAGCACACAATCTGCGGCTTTTGCCATCTACAGCAAAAGTAGTTTGATTAATTGGTATGTAGAGTGTGTTTTTATATGAAGAGTTTATCACGATAGATAGGGTGTTGTCTTTGTAATCTTGAGTTCGCAGGCTCGATCCTCAAGGTTGACAAGGAAATTTTTTCAGTCTTTTATACAATGTAAATCTCTCTCATTCTCTCTACCATAAAACATATCATTCTTCTCTATCGTGTAAATAAATGAAGTAAAGTTACCTTGAAATTTCACTCCTCAATTCTAGTTCCAATTTCGAAGCGCCGCCTAAGAAGCAGGGTGCGAAGAACGTTTGAAACATGATACAATTATCAGGTAGGCTCATATTGGAGAGCAGGGTGCGCTAGTTGTCAAAATCAGCTGATAGCTTCTAGTTTTTCTTTGTTGTTGTTGTTGCTTTTGTCGTTTGACGTTTGTGGCTTCTACAGCTTTGTTGTTGCAAAAATTCACAATTAAGCAGCCATTTTAAAATGAGCCTACCTTGTAATTGTATCATGGTTTGAAATACAATTGTTTTCAATTATCGTTCTCTTCACAAAAAATTGTGCTCGCATATTCTTACGAACGAATAAAGAACGCTCTGCTTGCGTCGTTATATTTATCTCTGATAAATTTGTCAGCTTCGTATTTTTTCAGAAAAATTTTTCACACAACAACAAAAAACAACGAACGTTCGTTTGCTATCATTCATTTGTAATGAACGTTTGAAGAAAAAATTCAGGAACGTTCGTTTGTACCAGTGTTGCCAGATGAAATTACCACCAAAATTATATTTTTCTTACACTTAATTCTCACAAATTACCACACTCGCAAAATACCTCAAATCACAAAATACCACAATACCTTAAATTACCACAAAATCCCTCAAATTTTCTTCTGAAGTATTTTTAGGTATTGTGGTATTTTGTGGTAATTTGAAGTATTTTGTGGTAAATTGAGGTATTTTGTTGTATTTGAGGTATTTTTTTTTTTCCACGCGAGAGATTTTTACCACAAAATACCATGGGATTTACCACATCCCACAGTCGTTGAAAAATACCATAAGTACTACTTATTTATCGTGCTTTTCTGGCAACATAGCTCGATCTGGTACAATTTTTTTTTTTTCAATGAGGCAAAAATAACAACGTGTATACGAAAAATCAACACAAACCGACGACGCATGCACAACAGCGAACAAATTATTTTTTCTTCAAACGCTCATTAGAAATGAACGATAGCAAACGAACGTTTGTTGCTTTTTGTTGTTGTGTGAAAAATTCGTCCGAAAAAATTCGAAGCTGACAAATTTATCAGTGATAAATATAACGACGCAAGCAGAGAGTTCTTCTATCGAGTGCGAACGTTCATCTATTTTGAAATTTTTCGTTTGAAATTTTACTCACAAAGCAAAAAACGAGCGAGAAGATCGTATTTTAATCATTTGCGAACGAATTTTTCCGCACCCTGCTAAGAAGTTTTACTTCAATAAAAAAAGTCTAACAATAGTCTGCTATCATATGTTTGTCCCATCTTCCTTAGTAACAGTCTTCCATTATTTTCATGTCCTGATGGAAACGCTCACCTTGTCATCACTCGTGTTTCCTAAATTCTCAGGGATAAATGGCTGTGCAGATAGTAAAACTTGATGCTCATATTACATCCAAGATACCTTAAACTATCAAGCTCAAGCTGTTGGTCAAAATTAGTTACTTTGTAATTTCCTAAAAAGTTTTTGACAAGTAATTCAAATGACACCCATCCCTTTGGCTCAAGGTTAATCATCGCGGTTTTAAATTTATTTATACAATTGCTCAATGCTTAGCAGACAAAATAATAATATTACATAAATCAAATAAAACACTCATAAGAATCATGTTTCTAAAACTTACTCGAAATTCAAACAAAAATTTAAAATTTCCGCTTACAACTCTGAATTGTATAGCCGTTCCTAGTAAAGTGGAAATAACCAATTAAATTGGTAGCCTAGCAAATATTTTGAACAATCACTCTATGCAATAATTTTCAACTTGAAACAAAGCAAAAAAGTTGGTTAACCTTTAATGAGGCCACTGACAAAACTCATAACTGTTAATTTTCGCTAATGATCTACTTAAAACAAACATGCATAGTTTTTTCCCCCCACTTATTTCTATAATCATTATCATTATAATTACGAGTACTTATATTCCATTCCATTTTTATTATTGTTGTTTTTTATTCATAATTTCCTTTTTTTTCCTGTTTTGGCTTGTTGATGGCATGAGAAAATCAACAGATGTCGCTGGTGCATGCATTAAAATTCAAGCGTATTCCGTACATACATTTGCAAATACATTACATTTGCAAATATTATCCACAAACGGAATAGCAAAATATGTATGTATATAAAATATATGGGGAAAATATTTTTCGTATTAAATTATTAAATATAATTTATAATTCCAAATGTAAAATTAATGCAAAAAAATATGAAATTTAAATTTATGACCGTCTATTTATCAAAAATATTTTAATTAAAACATCAGCAATGAGTAAAAAATTGTTGCTTAAGGCGGTTTTGAGGATTTTCAATTAAACAGTCGTCGCCAACTTCAGATGCAGCCAGTCAGGCAGGCAGTCGCAGCGCGGTAATAATTAGATTTAAAGAATTAATTAGGTAGACACCCTGTGTTGAGGTTGGTGTTCAGGAGTAAAAAACGTGAGAAGCAGCAGCCGTTGGGGCAGATTTTTGGTTTGATTTTCTACAATGATGATGAAAATGAAGATTAATCTATAGCTCATACCGGGAGTGTACAACAACAATTATTAGCTTAGATTGGAGAAATTTTAACTTATCTAAATAATTCACGAATGATAATAGAAAAGTTGTTGTCGTTGGTTGTTGAAGAGAGACAACAATCAGCAACAATTTGGCAATTAATTTGACAAAGTTATGTATATTTTGTCAGCTGCTTTTATAAATATGTATTTTACATAAATTGTTTTAACATTCATTGTTTTTACCTATAAAGCAGGAATTAAATCAAAAAACACCACAAAAACATGGTGTGTCGATTAGTGCAGCAGCCGGAAACCAAAATTGTTTAGGTGGCAAACAATTGTGCAACATGTTAATTATTTGAAGCTACAGACACATCGCATGCACACTCATACACACACACTGCCACATATAAAGGCATGCAGTTACACAATAATATGTTCACCTTCATGCATGTGTGTGTGAGGGTGGCTGTGTTTGAGAGTCTGTATTTTGTGAATTTAATTTGAAAATTGCATATAATTATAAAATAACATTTAATATTTAAGCAGCGACAACATCTCGACAATATTTTGGTCGGTTGTTAAGCAAATGACTAGAACAAGGCTTGTGAACATGAACTTAACTAATTTAGGCAGTGTTGCCACAAGACCCAAAACAAGCATGCTTTCTGTGTGCTGAAAACAGCCAGATAATGAGGACACACGAACACACACACACACACACACAAATATACAATCAAATAAGATACCTAACAAGAAACATACGTACAGTCACAGAAAAAACTAAAGTTAACTTAATCAAAGCTTTTATTTATAAGGTGGTTACACAGTCAGGCGCGGATCCAGTGGGGGAGATTTGGGGGGTTCAAACCGCCCCGGAATTTTAAAAGAACCTGTATTTAAAAGTGATGTACTGATGTTTATTATGTGGGCTAAGAGTACCAAAAAGAAAAACATTGGTTTTTATAATTTACTTTAAATATTCACACCCCTATGCTGTAAACGTTTGTAGCTGTTTCTACACGTATTGCTAAAATACTGAATTCTGTTCCAGTTTTTGTTTGTTTTTGCGATATCGCGCCTGTAGCTGTAAACAGTCACACATACAATCTCAACCTGAAATCACAAAAACACCGCATTTTTTGGATAAAATATATCCAAACACCGCACAGTTTTAATTTAAAAACCCACAGTTTCGATAGTATCGGAAGTGTAGACGTAAAATTCCTTTTTATACAGTAATGGAGAAAAATTCCGGTTTTTGTAGTTTTTATTTATTTTGATGTTGGTTTTATGTTGGCCTTTTAGATTTGTATTCATGTCAAATAAATAAAAAAATAACTTTTATTATTATAATTATCTTCACCCAGCGTCAGCTTGTGGTATTTAACACAAAAAAATAATCCTGAGCACCACACAAACATATGGAGTGAATATGGAGTGAAAGGTGGATTTTGTTCGGCTATTTTGTTCGTAGCAAAGTTTTTTCCAATAAGTGGAATAACTTTTTCACATATTGCAGCAAAACACAAATTATAACCTTCTTTTGAAAAACCAGAGGCTGGAAATAGATTTTAGACTAACGGTTTCTTGAGCAATGTTGAATTTGCTCCGTAGAACATTATCCACGCCTACGATTTTTTGAAAAAAAAAAATTAACCCGCTCTAATGTACAGGGTTGCCCATATTCGACGGACCCATGTTTTTGTTAAAAAAATCAAAGAAAAAAATAAAAATTTGGCGGTTGGCAATCTTAATCATTTAATTTGTTCCAAGTAGATTTGTTTACACCAATTTTTGAATATGATATCTCTCAAATGGCCGCCTCTGGCGTTGATGGCGTATTGTGCCCTTTTTGCAGCATTTTCCATCGTTTTCGCCAACATTTCGGCCGGAATAGCGGCTATTTCTTCACGAATGTTGTCCTTGAGCTCTTCTACGGTCCTTGGCTTGTTAACGTAAACCTTTGACTTCAAATATCCCCACAAGAAGAAGTCAGGCGGCGTCAAATCGGGCGAACGCGGTGGCCAGTCCAAATCACCACTTTTCGACATCAAACGGCCCGGAAACAAATTCTTCAGAAAATCGATTGTTATGCGACTTCTGTGCGGTGGAGCGCCGTCTTGTTGAAACCAGAACTGCCTCATACGCTTTCGACGAATAATTGGCATCACAAAATTGGTCATCATGTCGCGATTACGCTCCTGGTTGATGGTAACAGCATGGCCATTTTCATTTTGGAAGAAAAACGGCCCAATGACCGTTTTCGCACTAACGCCGCACCAAACTGTGACTTTTTCGTCATGAAGAGGCACTTCTTGAATCTCCTGAGGATTTTCAGTGGCGTAAATACGGCAATTTTGCTTATTTACGGTCCCATTCAATGTGAAATGGGCTTCATCGGACATGATAATTTTGTTCCAAAATTGCTCGTCATCTTCGGCCATTTCGATGACTCTTTGGGCCCATTCCAATCGACGAGGCTTGTCCGCAGGCAACAATCTTTGCGTCAATTGAATTTTGTACGGGAACAAATGCAAATCAACGCGAATAATCCGTTGTAAAGTGGACCGAGCCATGCCCAACTGCTGAGAACGGCGTTTTTGGGATGTTCTTGGGGACCTCTCAACACTGGCTCGTACGGCAGCGATATTCTCGGCCGATCGCCTTGGTCGACTTTTATTTGGCCTCTTCGGATTAGAAAGAGCCTCACCAGTCGAAAATTTTTCGTATAAACGCTTAATGGTGTTCTTAGAAGGCGCACTTCTCACATTTTTTAAGTTTTTAAAAGCACGTTGAGTTTTCACAATTGACTTCTTCTGTTGAATGTAAATTTCAACTATTTCAAAGCGCTCGCGTGGCGTGTATTGTTCCATGGTAAAAATCTGCTTGGACTGACGCTTCAAACGCGGTATGTCATTAAGCGATCTGACATCTCTGTCAAAAGTTATGGCGTTGCCAGATGGGTCCGTCGAATATGGGCAACCCTGTATATAAAGGATGGTTAAATTTTAAGGGCCGATGTTGAATATAAACCACACCTTAATGTTAAGTTTTTTTCTGCATTTCATTTGACATTTCTCAATTTCAGACTAACTCAATTTGTTACAGTTATTCAGGCTTATTATGAAAATGGGCTTTCAAATCAAAATGCATATAGAGCACTTCGTGATTTCTTCAGTCAATTCTGTAGGTCTAAAGCACACCAGGTCTGTAGTAGATGTGAAAACACCAGTGCATGCTCGTACAGCTCGTACTGCAGAAAATATTGCTGCTGTTCGCGAAAGTGTGGCTGAAGAGCCGTCCGTCCACCTTAACTCGTCGTCGTGCCCAACAATTGCACCTCTCACGCTCGTCGTTGATGAACATTATGCATAAAGACTTGCATTTACACGCTTACAAGGTGCAATTGTCTCAAGAACTAAAGCCTCTTGGCCATTTCAAGCGCCGTCAATGGTCAGAATGGTGACAGGAAATGGCAACAGTGAATGATAAATTTTCGAAGAAAATCATCTTCAGTGATGAGGCACATTTTAACCTCAGTGGATTCGCCAATAAGCAGAATTTCCGCATTTGGGCGAATGATAATCCTAGAGTGGTTGTCGAAAAACCAATGCACCCACAAAGAGTGACTGTTTGGTGCGGTTTATGGGCTGGCGGCATCATTGGGCCGTATTTTTTCCAAAATGAGGCCGGTCAGACAGTAACTGTGAATGGTGTTCGCTATCGTGAGATGATAACGAACTTTTTATGGCCCGAATTGGAAGATATGAATGTGGACGATATGTGGTTTCAACAGGACGGTGCCACTTGCCACACAGCTAACGAAACAAAGGCTCTTTTGCGCGACAAATTCAATGGCTGTGTTATCTCACGTGGTGGCGATGTCAATTGGCCGCCAAGATCATGTGATTTGACACCGTTGGACTTCTTTCTTTGGAGTTATTTGAAAGAAAAGGTGTACGTCGATAAGCCAGAAACAATTCAAGAGCTAAAGGATGAGATAATTCGACACATTAACGGCATAGAACCTCACTTATGCCTCAGCGTCATCGAAAATTTGGACCATCGGATGGAGGTGTGCCGCCGAGGTCGCGGCGGCCATTTAGTCGATATTTTGTTCCATGCATAATTGAACCATAGCAATATTATCATAATAAAAAGAAATGACAATAATGTCCTTAATTATTTGTGTTTTATTTAAAATCAACATCGGCCTTTAAAATTTAACTACCCTTTATATATATAACGTACATAAATATTTTTGAAACTCCCCTCGAAATATATTCCTGGAACCGCCCCTGTACACAGTGCTATTTATTTTATTTATACCCAGCAAACTTTATATAAAGCCGGCAAGAAAAAGTGTGATTCTTGAAAATTTACAAAATTTTCCCAATAGAACTTAGTACTCTCATATATTTTGGTACACGACTGAACCTGCTCACTATGAGAGAACTACTGAACGCACTTGCTTCGTTTTGACGTCTATTTGACATTTAACATTTTTGCTTCTTTTTTGCGAAAACGTTTTCGGCGGTAGTAGTTTATAATCATGGAATGGGGCTCGCTCGAAAATCGTGTCGTTACACTAAGGGAAATAACGCATATTAACATTATCCACGCCTGAGTATATATTTCATTTAAATATTTACGTGGATAAATCAAATATTTCCCTTACAACTCGTTTTTTTTCCCGTATTTAAATTTTATTTATGCCTCACACTGACATACATATTCCATACAGCTGCCAAGCAGCAGCAGCATCGCACTCTGTTCCTGTGCGATGGTGCTGCAGTTTCTTCGCACCAGCAGTTGCAGGTTTCTTATAGTTCTCATTTAGTTAATGTTGCAAGGGTAATATAGCATGGATATTTGGCAAATATGATTTGTGAGTGCGGTGGTGAGTGCGATGCATGATTAAGTCATGTAAGGTGGAGTGAGAAATCGGTATTTTCTCAAGAATATCACTCCACTCTACATGATTTCATCATCACTCACCACCGGACTCACAAATCATATTTTCAAAAAAAGAAAATAAAATATACCACTAAATGGCGTTTGATATGGACGCAGCTCGTGGGAAATATTCAAATAAATAGTTTTTCAATTTCAATATTTTTATATAAATTTTCCTTAAATGCGATAGTTTTATTTTCAAATAGTAAATATTTGAAAGATATTTCAATATATTCGTGCATAATTTTAATATATTTTTTATTAATTCTGTTTAAATATCTTAATATTTTATTTAATTAAAAAAGTATTTAAATAAATTTGAAATATTTACGTAGTCGATTTAAGTAAATGCGTTATTGGTGCAAAACTGACTCGCTTTTTGGGTAAATTAAAAAAGTTTTTGGATAAATTTAATATATTTTTCCCTTAGAGTATAAATAACACATTGTCCAATAAGTCCCGAGACTCACTACCAGGTGGCACCTCTAACAAAATATCGATATAATATTTCGATAGTTCCACCCTTCAAACAATACGTGTAAAAATTTCATGACAATCTAACTTTTAGTTCATAAGTTGCAGTGATTTAAGTGACGCTACTGTTAATATTTTCAAAATAATGGATTCTTGATGGAGTTTTTTATGGTAAAAAATACCGTACAAGCTGAGCAATGACTTCGAAAGTGTTATTCGGACTCTGCTCCGTCAAAAGCAACCATTTGTACGCTGAGTTTAAACTTGGTCGTACAGACACAAATGATGCTGAACGTTCAGGACGCCCAAATGAGGCAGTTGTTCCACAAAACATAAAAAAGTACACCAAATGGTATTGGCCGACCGTAAAGTGAAGGTGCACGAGCTAGCTGAGGCTCTGAAGATATCGAAAGGCAGTGAGGGAACAATATTACAGGAACATTTGTCAATGAGAAAACTGCTTTCCAAATGGGTGCCGCGTTTTCTCACACCGGACCAAAAACAACAACGTGTCGATGATTCGGAGAGCTGTTTGGCACTGTTTACAAAGAGTAAACATGAATTTTTGCATCGGTATATGACAATGGATGAAACATGGATCCGCCATTACACACCGGAATCAAAACAGTTGTCAGCTGAGTAGAGAGCAACCGATGAAAGCAGACCAAAGCGACCAAAAACACAACAGTCGGCTGGAAAGGTTATGGTATCTGTATTTTGGGATAAGCATGGAATTTTGTTCATCGGCTATCTCGAAAAGGGAAAAACAATCAACAACGATTATTATATAGCGTTGTTGGAGACTTTGAAGGATGAAATCGCGAAAAATCGGCCCCATTTGAAGAATAAAAAAAATTATTTTTTACCAAAACAATGCAACGTGTCACAAATCGATGAAAACGATGGCGAAAATCCAGGAATTGCTTCTTCATCACCAGATTTGGCCCCAGCGACTACTGGCTCTTTAAAAATAAAAAAACACAGGTGCGTCACTGGACACACGAGAGAAGCGAAGCATTTTCGCAAATTCATAGATTTGATAATTTAATAGCGTTTTTTCGATTAAAATAATTTATAAATTCAAAACTTTAAAATAACAAAGTATATATATCATATATATTAACCCTCTTCGGCCCTCCCTTAAAGCCCCCTGTTCAGTTGTAGGGAATAAATATATGTACAAAAATTATTAATTTTGTTACAATTTAATCAACTTACAGGTTGTTTATTTTTAACGATATTTATAACGACCTTTAGTAGGAAGTAGAAACAACATCTAATACACAATCCTTAGTGAATATTTCTTTTAGTTCGTTCGTTCTTTTAGTTCGTTAAGTCTTTTAGTTCGCATGGACAAACCGAAGATTTAAACCATAGCTCGGTAAATTTAATTATCTTTGCTCTAGTTCGTTTTGTTTGCTACTTTTGCCGGTTGGCTAGCCATTACATAGTCCTAGAATAGCCAACACACAATCCTTTCATAAAGTATTGTAATAGATTATAGTGATCTACTGAAACATAGCTGTAGCTAATCTTTATCACTGAATCAACAAAATTATGAAAGAAAGGGTTTTAGGGTAATGGTTAGAGGAAAGTACCAACAAACGATAGAACTTTGAGTTGTGGGTTCAATTCCTGCAGCGAACAAGAAATTATTTTTAATTTAACATTTTCTGGTTCAATTGATGCAAGCAAAAAACAATATCAATTCTAAGAAAAAAGGTGTCGGAAAAAAGTGGCGTTTTTTCTGATTTCACTCTAGCAAATCGCAGAACGAGGCGTAAAAAGCTTCGCTTCAAAAAAAAATAACTGGCCATTTCAGCCCTTGAAAGGACTTTGACCGACTCCGAACGGCGATGAACGGAATGTTCTTATTCTCAAGAAGCTTTACATGGCATTTGATTACTCTCTGAGGTTTGGCATTGTCTGCAGAGAGGTGGCGGCCGTACAGAAAAATTATTTTAATTCAAATAATTTTCTGTCGCTGCTGGGGTTCGAACCTGGGTCTCCAGGTTCTATGACATAGCGGCCACGCACTTTAACCAACTACGCCACGGACGCCACTACTGGTTCTTTGCTGACCTCAAAAAAGTGCTTGCCGGCAAGAGATTTGGCTCCATTGAAGAGGTGATCGCTGAAACTGAAGCTTATTTTGAGGTGAAGCACATATCGTTCTAAAAAACCGGTATTAAAAAGTTAGAAAAGCGGTGGAATGAATGTATTGCTGTTGAAGGAACCTATGTTGATGAATAAAAAAGAATATTTGCAAAAAAACGTTTTTTTTAGTTCCGCTTTGATATTGGTTGGACTTAGGATTTCCAAATGAAAGTATTGTATCACATAAAGAGGACCAATTTTTTTCATGTTTACTGAGTAATTCACTGAGAGCGTTCACTATTGATGGCTGCCCAAAAAATACCTAACAACGTAGCGTCGTTAAATTTCAATCTTAAGCTTTATATGGGTGGTACGTTCTTACATAGCTATTCTTTTTAAACAACAAACGCCATCTGTACGTCTGGTCGGGTACTTCTGGGACTACTATCGTAAATAAGAAAATTTAAAAAAATACAACATTTTACTACGAATATTTATTTACTTACACACTCTAAAAAATAGTTGTATATTTTTGAAAAAAAAAAATATCTAACGAGTACAAAACATCTTGAATACCCTAATTGAGTTGTTTTAATTGAAATCTATATTTATTATCTTGACAATAAAATTGATTCCAAAAGGAACGTGAACTTTTTCACTTATCCACTCATACCAAAAGGCTGTGAGCTCCAAAAATTATAAAAATAATGAAGAAAAAAACATAGACTAAGAGCCCGAACAGAATCAAAGCGATTAGTGATCCTCTTTTCTCGACAATCGCTCAGAACACGTCCAGAATAAAAGCGATCGCCGATTGGCGAACTATTCAGACTGAACTGTCAAAATGTTTTGCTTTAGTTTCTTTTATAGAAAATAATATTGAAGTGAAAGTAAATATGTTCCTCGGTATAGTATATAAATATGTTAGGCGGCCTCGGTAGTCGAGTAGGTAGCGAGCTCGACTGCTACCCCGAAGGTCCCGGGTGCGATTCCCGGCTTGGCCATGGTTCTTCGCTTTAAACCTTTCTAAATTTTCTATCCTCATTTCTAATCAATTGAAATGAAACCTTTCTAAATTTTCTATCCTCATTTCTAATCAACTGAAATAAAAAATTCATCAATATTTACGACTTGAAGTTGAAGTTGATGGTAGAGAAGTTTATGTATGAGATTGCCTTATAACTTGAATTGACTGAGGTAAACGCATAACACTTGCCTCTGATTCAAATTAACATGTTTCTTTGCCTTTCCACCACGCTTAGAACATCCGACACGTGTTTCACTTGATTGACCTTTCCTTCCCACGAATCTATCACCCCATTTCGAACCAAGGCAGACTTGACTGAATAGGTATTCCACCTGGAATCCTTGGTTCAAGCTAAAAAAACAAAAAGAATGGGAGCAGAAGGGCAGAAGGCGCTCTGGGAGCGTTAAGAGCAATAATTGAGAGCAAAGGCTTATGTAGCAACACAAAATGTAACAACAAATCAAAGGCAAAAAACAAACACAGAAGCTTTAAATGTAGTGGTTTAACACGTTAACTGCCATGAGGCACATACGGTGTGCCACAATAAAATGTCCACGTAGGCTCTGAGGCACAGCGTATGTGCCTCAGTATTCCATTACGCATTATAGTTCATGGTTTAAAATAAGTACCTCGAAATGCAAATCTGTAAACGTAGTTCAATTCCGCATGGCCTGGCATACCTAAACCTATCTTTAGCGCATCATTTGTATACCTCCACGATTAAAAAAAAACCCTTTTACTGGGTTTTTAATTTTAAAAACTTTAATTTTGTCCCTCCGTTCGTAACGCCCATAAGGAAGAGTGGTAGGTATAGAAAAGTCTATATATTCTTGATTAGCATCATCACCTGAGTCGATTTTGCCATGTCCATCTGTCCGTCATCCACAGTAAACATACAGTAAACGTACACATTAGGCCGTGAGGTACATATGTTGTGCCTCAATAAAATATTTCAAAATTTCACAGAAATATAAAAAAAAAACATTTTCTGATATTTTGTTTGGATTTTCTGATACCAAAATACACTACATCTGGGAAAAAAAAATGGCCCGGAGGACCCGATATTTTTTTTGTATGGTGGCAGTTAAAGTGTTAAATGTATAACGTATTTGGTTTATGAAATATACGAGATGCTTGATAGTTCAAGATGGAGATGGTGGGTTGCAAAAAACATAAACATAGACAACATATGTTAGAAGATAATAAAACTTAAGAAAATTGCACCCAACGTACCCCATCATTAGAAAAAATATTTTAAAATATTGCAAAAATTAAAATGCTGGATGTGTAGTTTCACTCAGAAAATTACAAATATAAAACAAAAATTTAATTATTAGCATAACTTTGTTGGTTTGGGAAATATTGACCGTCAAATTAAAAAATAGTTTTTGTTAATTTTTACTGAAAGTTCGCTTTTTGACTTATATATTTTATCTTTTAAACTATTAACAATGTTAGAGTATTATTTAACAAACAAATGTGGAGTTATCATGAAAAGAATCGTTTTCCAGGTTTTTGCCTTGAGCTCCTACAACCAAGCTGATTGATGGTATACGTCGTAATGCCCACTGTATCTTTTTGGATACAACCATGTTTTCTTTAATGACTCGTAAACAAAAATTTTTTCCAAAAAAATAAAAACGGGGTCGTGTTCAGGGGATCATTTAGCACAACATAATTTTTTTTTAATGAAATCGGTGTTGTTGGGCATTTAAGGGTTAAGTTATATTCACTAGGTGCAATTCATGAAATTGAAAATTACTGCTGGACTCTCATCATTTTGACATTTATTTACTAAAAACCTTTTACTAAATTTTAATTGATTTTTTTTTGTTTTAGTTATACAGTAATTCCACTGTAATTTCTGTTCCAATTCACAGTAATTTTGCATTAAAAACAGTAATTTTTCGTGTCTAGCACAGTAATTTCAACAAATTATGTTAACATCACTGGCCCGAACAGAACCAAAGTGGCTGTCGGTTGGCGGACCTCTCTCGGAGAAATCCGCTGAGAACACGTCCAAAATAGGAGCGGTTGTCAGTTGTTGGATCAGCGTTGCTTTTCGTTGTGTAAATGGTACAAATTCAACACACACACACACACAAAATGAAATGTTAGCTCATGGAATGCAACACACATACACAAAACAAAACATCAGCTCATGGTAAAAACTAAGAAAATAGCACTGAACACAGCCAATTCTTAGCTAAAATATGGCAACACTTACCCTCCTCAAAGAGAGATACGCCAACCGTCTGAGAAAAAATAGAATTGATTCTATTCTGGCGTTTTTCCGTCGCGGATTTCTACGGCCATTTAATTTTTGGCAGCGGCATATATGTATTTTCATGTATTTTGTTGCACAGCGTATCCGACAACCGACAGCCGCTTTGGTTCTGAGAACACGTCCAGAATGAAACGATTGCGACTGACGATTCAGGATTGCTTTTATTTAGTACTTTTTTATTTATTTTTTTCTATTTCATTTCAATGTATTGGTGTTTTCAATTGTGTGAATACAACACAGACAAAGAATAAACGTCAAGATATAATAAAAACTAAAGAAATGGCTATCCTTATGTTCAATCCTTTTTCTAGCAAAAATATGGCAACATTAATAGCACTCAGAGAAAAAAATCGTCGGTAGCAAGAAACAAAATAGAATACATTCTAATTATGCGATATATCGTTGCGGCTGACGACCTGCGATTTCATATTGTACATGTTCATAAATTTTCACGATTCTATTGCTTTGCGATGTCGTCAATCGCAACGATTTTTGATTCTGTTCGGGCTCTGATCTGGCGAATGTTCGTCGCGATAGACGACCAGCGATTTGATTTCGGACGTGTTCATACGTTTTCATGCATTCTATTGTTCATGCATTCTATGAGCCCAAACAGAAACAAAGCGATTGGCGATCGGCTCTTCTCGCCAATCGCGCAGAACACGTACAGAATGAAAGCGATTAGCGATTGGCGAACTATTCAGACTGAATTGTCAGAATGTTTTGTTTTGTAAACATAATTGACATCAAGAAAACAGAAACACAGACAACAAATGTCAGAAGATAAAAAACTTAAGAAAATAGTACTGCACGTACCCCATGAGTAGGAAAAATACGGTAACACTAATCATGTTTGAAAGCACTCAAAGAGAAGATCACCAGGTCGCCAGAGAAAAAATAGAAAAGATTCTAATCTGGCGAATGTTCGTCGCGATCGAAGACCAGCAATTCGATTTCGGACGTGTTCATACGTTTCCATGCATTCTATTGCCTGAAAGTGTCGCCAATCGCTTATCGCTTTGATTCTGTTCAGGCTCTATTGCTTGAAAATATCGCCAATCGCTAATCGCTTTGGTTCTTTTCAGGCTCTTTAGATTTCTCAAAACATTTTTGGGCTTTGCCGCTTTTTGTAAAATTTTACTAACTTTATTCCGCAAGTGTGTGGAAAAACATACACACACACACACTCGCCAACAACGCTTCGTCATCCGCCAGTCTACGAGTACGTCATTAACTTCTTGCGGTAATTACAAAGCCATTACAAAGGCACGCTTCGGTTGATCGGAGAATTGCACTCAAAGTGTTGAAGTTTCCCAGCATAGACGAGACTAAGCCAAAAGTTTTGTAAATTTTATAGTATAAGTAAATTTCCTAAATTTTACATGAGCAGCGGGTGTTGATATTTTTTTTTATTTGTAGCTTTTGCTTGTGTTGCTGCTGCTGCTTTCTACTTGGTACTTATTTAAATTAGAAGCAGCAGAAAATTGTGGCAACATACATAGCCGGATGGATGGATGCCATACATGGCTGGATGGATGGATGGTTAGATGATGGTGCTGGTGTATCTATAGCAAAGTATCTACGTATTTGTGTTTGCGTTTTTGGCTATATATTTGCATGTATGTGGTGTATTTGACTGTGTATGGGTGTGTATGTGTGTGAGTGTGCGTAGCAGCAATCAGAGTTCATATCATCCGCTCGTTGGCGGTTAAATTAGGCAAACTTTTGTTTAGCTTTTTAAGGACATGTGGAATTTTGTTATTAGCAAAGTTTAACCATGAATTTAACTGTGAAAAGTTTTGTTTCTTGTTTAAAGCCAAATGTTTTAAGAAGGAACATTTACAAAAATTCAATTGATTCGAATAGGTGTCAACCGTCAATTTTATTTATCTGACACACTTTAAGCAGCTTTAAATGTGTTTATTTTTTTTTTTTTTAAATTTTTGTTTTATATTTTGTTTTTTTTTTTCTGTTTCAATAACTTGTTGACGACATGAGAGCAAAATATAAAATTAACCTTATTAAGTAAACGAACTAAAAGTGGAATAAATCCAAAATCCTTTTAAGTGATTTTCATTGTAATGTCACGCTCAGTGACACAGACAAGCATAAGACTCACACTCTTACAGCGTAGGAGTAGAAAATGCACCCAATAAATAGCAGTACTACGTGGCTTATTTTTTCGTACAGGGACTTTAATTAATTGTATTTGTAATTGTCATCGAATGCTGCGATTGTAATTTATTTGCTTGTTGCATTTAGTGGTCGTTACTTCATTAAATTAATTTATATTGAAACTTTGAAAGCAGTTGGCTTTGTGTTTGGCGTTGTCATACTTTTGTGCCCTACTGTTTTTGAGGGCAGAAATTAGTTTTAAAGAAATATTGGGACATATGCCATATGAACGCTTAAATGTGTTACGATTGATAGTGGGAATATGTTTCATGTGATAAGTACCGCAATTTTTTTAAGAAATAAAGATTTTTGAACACAAATTCTGAGCTTTAAGGCGGTCTTCTCATTCAAAACCCGTTTTTTGGACCCTTTTTAAAAAAATTCTTATTTGAAAACGCAAAGAATAATTGAAAACTTTTTTATTTATTGTATTAAAAAAGGTCCAAAGTAAATAAAAAAATTTTTTTTTGCCTCGATACGTGGGCTGTTCAAAAAGTAATGAGACTTCAAAGTTGGTGGTGAAAAAAAAGGTGTCGTCACGGCGGCCACGATTCCGGGTCTCCGGAGCGATTGAAATGAAAAAAAAAAACGGGGTTATAATCAGTATAGATGTAATTCTCGGGTGAACCTCAAGCTTAATTTTGTGATTTTTTTTGACAAAATGGCGGCCATTAAAAAAAAAAATTTCAATTTCGGGTTTTTTTTTTTGTAGTTTAGTGTAAAAAAAAAATAGTAAAAAATTTTTTAAAATTATGGTCGAGGTTCACCCGAGAATGGTGACAATTCTGCGTCGATTTTACTTTGTTTCATGAAAATCGGTTCAGTTGAACTGGAGATATCATGGCCGCCAGTTCGTAAAACGTGGGTTCGAGATAAACGCGTTTAAAGTTTGAAGTAATTTTTTTGGGGAAAAAAAAAAAAAATCAAAAATGTTTAAATGCATTTTTAAAGAGCTGACAATTCTCCGTCGAATTCACTTTGTATCATCAAAATATGTGTGCAAACACGTTTTTACCTAACAATAAACATTTTCAACGGAATTCGGTGGTTACTTTATGCCGCTTCGTTCGAAAATGAGTCGAAAAAATAGCTGATTTTGACGAAGACCTTGCTTCACAAAAAAGGCTGTATCTTCTAAAGTATTTTGAATTTCTAAAAATCCTTTTAGGGGCATATTCACAACTACCCAAGCTATAAATAAATGCAAAAAACAAAAGTCGAAAAAAAAAAAGTTGCTCAATGAGAAGACCGCCTTAATTTTGAAGGATTGGTAATATTCTGATAAATTTAAATCATAGCTAAAGCAGTATTTTTTGTTTTGTGCAACATTCTATAACATTTTGTTCTCATAAAACTGACTGTAGGGTATAAAGTAACGCCATGTTTACAAATTTATTCATTGTAGTTTTTGCTGTTTGCCCAGTGGTGAGCATACATTCGAATGTTTTGCATGTAATTGCATTAATCATGCAAATAACGGGTGTCCATTTTGTAAATGTACGTTATATATACTATTTATATGTTCATGTAAGTTACTTCCATGCATAAGAGAAAGTGAGCGCATGACAGGAGCGGATTCATCACAGCAAGTAAATCAATTTCCCAAATCAGGGTCATTCCCTGTTACATATTTATGTTAATTTGGTATTTACATATGTTCATTAAGGTGGTCCTTAATTGTATTAGCAAAAAGAAAAACAGGGCGCGCCAAATTAAATGTCTGTATGTGAATGTTGAATAACTTTTTTTTTTAAAAAAACATTCAATTCCATTTGTGACGTAAGGCGCCTTACAAAAAAGAGTTGTCCGGGTCTCCCCCTTAAAATAAACTTTGGTCTATTTCACGATGACTCCCCAAATATTTTGGCTCTAATTATAGCCGTCAGCTAGCTAGAATGGTTCGAAAAAACCTCTAAAAATCGCGTTATGCTTGGACCACTGTTTTGCCATGATATTTTTAGTACAAAAAATTGTCACAAATAGTGTAATTCAAAGAGTTATAGAGTTCTGCATCAAAAATTTTGGCAAATTTGCCCTAACAGAAAAGATATGTACTCTTTTGCAACTCCTCCATCTTTTTCCTGATTTTCAATTCCGAGGTATCATTGGAAAGGTGCTGACTACTGCTCTTAATTCTTGTTACGTATTTACGCTTATATTCCTTTTTTATTCTGTCGGTGCAATCTCCATCTATACGATTTCAATACGTTTACTCTTAAATGTGAACAAATTCAGTCAATCTAGCTAATATCTGACAGCATAAAAAGGCCCATAAGGGTAAATTATTGACAAGAATGAAAAGCAGCAGTTAGCACCTTGCCAATGATACCTCGGAATTGAAAATCAGGCAAAAGATGGAGGAGGTTTTTCGAACCATTCTAGCTAGCTGACGGCTATCGTTAGAGCCGAAATATTTGGGGAATCCCCATAAAATAAACCAAAGTTTATTTTGAAGGGCGGGGACCGGGACAACTCTTTTTTCCTCCATAGAGAGTGAGGTGCCTTAATGTGAAGTATTTTTATTTAATTTTGTTCTTTACAATTTATTTGGAACATACGTTTTTGAATTTTCTCAATACAACATCAATCAAGTGGAGGTCTTTATAGGCCAAAGCAAAAGTGGCCCGTTTTGCAGCGTTTTCCTTCACTTTTTCCAGCAACTCGAGTGTTATAGCGATAATTTCGGCACGAATGTTTGCCTTGAGCTCGTCAATGGTCTGAGGCTTGCTGCCGTATACTTTGCTTTTCAAATAATCCCACAAAAAAAAGTCCAGAGGAGTCAAATCGGAAGATCTGAGTGGCCAGTCAATATCTTTTTTTTTTTGACATCCCACGTCCAGGTAATTTTTGTTGCAGAAATTGCATTGTTCGATTTACAATGCTACATGGCGCACCGTCTTTTTGAAACCATTAACTTTCAAGACCTTTATCACACATTTGTGGAAAGATAACAACAAATTGTGTTCTGCGTGCTATTAAATGTTTGTACACAAATGATTGAGAGCTGGACCTACCAGTTTTTCAAGAAGCCTAGCATAGCCTAGCAAAGCCTAGCATTCTCAAGAAGCCCGACATGGTATTATTTTCTTTCTGAGGTTTGCTATTGTTCGCAGAGAAGTGATGACCGATCAGAAAAATTAATTTTTATTAAAAAAACTGCTCTGTCTTAGTCTCGAACCTGGGCGCGCATTGGTATCGAGTCGTTAATACTCTGCTTAACTCACTCGATCACGGCCACCACAATGTTTATATACCGACGTAAAATATGGCGCATCCTCTTTGTTCCTCTTTGCGCATCCTCTACTTACGGCAAAGTCTTGACCTATTTTGTGTAAAAAACTAAAAAAAAAAACCAAAATTTAGATACCAAAGTTATCGATCCTCATACTTGACTTTTTTTGGTATTTCCCTAAACAACTTTTTTGTGGCCTATCGCTTATTTTATCATAAAATAAAAAAACACAATTCTTTAAAAAAGTTTTTGATTTTCATGCTAAAAAAGTTTGAAATTCGAGCGAGACAACCCCTAAAAGTTTCCCTAAATGCAGTTTAGATTTGAGTTCGATCAAAGATCGAAGATTGAAGATTTCAGCTTTTCCGTTGTTATTTTCGAAAAAGTACGGCCCTATGACTCCTCTGGCCCACAATCTGGATTAAACAGTTAATCGTTAACAGTGGATTGGAATCTCTTGGATTTTTTGCACAAAATCGGCTGCATTTCTTGAGTTAATTGGACCTTGTTTGCATACAGAATTAAGTCTTTCATCAGTATTTGCTGCAATGTGGACCGGGACAGGTTGAGTTCTAGAGCACTCTGACGAATTGAAGAGGTTGAGTCGTTTACCCCACTTTCCTTCACTGTGCCGGTATTTTTGGTCGAACGTCTACGGCAAAGTCGTTTCAGATTTTTCGGATCTTCTACTAAGCCTGTCTCTTGAAATTTTTTGATTACGACGAAAATTTGCTGAAATTTTGGGCATCGTAATTGCGACTGAACAGGAATTTTTGCAAAATTTTAAACAAATATGTGTTAATTTGTTTGTGTGTCTGTGTAAGCTTTCATGGGAAATTTACTTAATTCATAAATGACAGATGTTAATATTGTACAACTTAATCTTTAAACACATTTTAAGCTTTGACTTATTTCTGGCACTTAAGTTGAATTTTCAGCTTTGGTGTATTCAGAGACTTATATAGAGTGTTTTTTTTAGGGGTTTGTTTTTCGAATTGAAATAAAACACAAGAAAATCGTTTTAATGTCCATCAATTTGGCTTTATTGCAAGGATAATTTTATGCCATTAATGTTTAAATATGATTTCGGGCATGTGGCCGCCGCGGTTGGCTCGAATAAAGCCAATTCTACAGGTCCAATTTTCAACCACTTTTTCGAGCATATGGGGCCGTATGTCGGCAATAACGCCACGAATGTTGGCCTCCAAGTTCCCTAACGTTTCTGGTTTGTTGGCGTAGACGAGCGACTTCACATATCCCCAAAGAAAATAATCCAATGGTGTCAAATCACACGATCTTGGTGGCCAATTGACAGGTCCATTCCGCGAAATTATGCGCTCATCAAATGTTTCCTTCAATAAATCGATTGTGACGTGCGCTGTGTGGCATGTAGCGCCGTCTTGTTGGAACCACAACTCATCCACATTCATGCCATCCAATTCGGGAACAAAATAGTCGGTTATCATGGCTCTATACCGGTCTCCATTAACGGTAACTGACCCTCCAGCATTATTTCGGAAGAAGTATGGCCCAATGACTCCACCAGCCCATAGAGCACACCAAACAGTCAGTTTTTGTGGATGTAATGGCGTCTCAAGGATCTCATGTGGGTTCTCTTCACTCCAAATGCGGCAATTTTGCTTGTTGACGTAGCCATTCAACCAAAAATGAGCCTCATCACTGAACAAAATTTTGCGATGAAAATCAGCATCGAGATCAATCTCATTTTCGGCCCATTTGTAAGCGTTGTTCTTTTGTCAACCTGTTCATGATGAAATGGCAAACCAAACTGAACATAAATGACATTAGAGTTGCCAGATTTGACCACAAAATGCCAGTTTTATATCTATTCGAAAAACAAACCCCTAAAAAAACACCCTTTAGTAGAATTTTATGACAAATTTTTTTGTGGAACAATTTAAGCCATCATATCCTTGTTTTATGGGTCTTTTTTGACTTTTATCACAAAAGGGTCAAAAGTGCCCTATAAATTAAGAAGTTAGGGGGTTAAAATGATCCACAAAAACATTTCTCGTAGTATTTTACATAAATCCTTAGAACATCTTATATTCAAAATGTAAAGATAACATGATTTTCTATGTCGATTCACTATAAGAATGTTCAAAAAGGGAGAAACTTAAATCCCCCTAAAATAAGACTTAAAAAGTTAACCTTAAGACTTTATACGTTAACTTTAAAAACGCTGATACATCTATATTTTTTTTGTCCCTTCTATCAGAATACGTTGCCAGAACCTTGTTATTTTGGAAAACAATTGATTTTGTTGTTCAGTGTAATTTGTGAAATATTTCAGATCTGTGAATGATTAAAGAATATAACCCGAAATGCTCTTACATGAGTTCTAAAACGATACTTTTGTTTAACTATTTAAACAATTAAGAAGAATTATTGTTTAAGTCTTGTTTAACCCTCTTACCGGTCTGCCCTAAGGAAGCCATCGACTTTAGTTTTTTTCATTACAAAACCTTTTATAAATCGTAAAAAAATATAACACCTCAAAAAAAAAATCATAGTTTCCTCCTTCAAAGTTTATTATTATCTTTTTTACAGCTATTGAAAGTTTAGTTTTAGTGTTAAAATAAATAAATCGAAGTATATATTTAATAGAGTCCAATATTGGTGAAATTTTGTTGGTTGATTCAAAGAAACATACATTTTTATAACATGCATTTTCAGTGCGATATGAAATGTACAAGAAACAAATATTTTGGTTCTTTTTTTTCATTGTTTATGCCTTACGTGTTAGAGGGTTAAATAAAATCCAAATTAAACCAAATAATATATGAACCAGTTATTGTTGGGGATGTTTAATTGCATGCACATAATATCTTAAATATTCCAAATTTTACTGGGCCCTGTTGTTTTGCGGATTTAGTTGTCATTTATTAGTTTCTCGTTTTAAAGAGCGCTCCTGTTTACATTCTGTTTTAGTCACGATATAAAAAAAGGGTGTTAGAGAGAGAGAGAAAGAGAGAGAGACAGAGAGCATGAAATGCATTTTATGAATAATTGTTACGCAATATTAATGTGATTTTAATTGAATTAAATTGATATTCATATAATTGCTATAAGAAAAAACACTTCTATAAAGCATTCGAAACGAGTCCTCAGGTAATTGTTGACATGTTTTAAAATTGTTTTAGAAGTAGAGTTGTCATGAAAAAATTATAAAAATAACTATTAGAGAATAAATTTAGTAGATTTTCATTGATAACATGTAGGAAACAGGACATGTTGTTTGAGCAAAAAAAAAGAATTGTCGTGGTTTTGACATTACTTTTGACAACGTTACTTTATACAGCGCTGGTTTCCAAAAAAGTTGTAAAAAGCATTTTTTCAAAATGCATCAGCATTGCATGGAATTATTATTGAATGAGTACAGTGTTATGGGAACAGTAAATATACGACAGTAGATATTATGACAAAAATAAAAAAATTAAACACGCCATCCTACACGGAGGGTGCTGCCTAAGCAACGAAACTTCAAATTTGTTACATGAAATTATAACTCACTATGTATAAGTGCTACGGTAAAACTTATTGCATGTCAATACAGGCCAGTTCTAAGTCCTGATGAAAAAATATACAAACAATTTATGACGTCATGAGGTCACGGAGAGAGTCGCTTTAAGATCGAAAATTCATCAAGTAAGCAACGGCGTTGCATGAAATTATTATTCGGTGAGTATATGTGGTGTGGCGTCCGTGGCGTAGTTGGTTAAAGTGCGTGGCCGCTATGTCAAAGAACTTTGGAAACCCAGGTTCGAACCCCAGCAGCGACAGAAAATTATTTGAATTAAAATAATTTTTCTGTACGGCCGCCACCTCTCTGCAGACAATGGCAAACCTCAGAGAGTAATAAAAAAATGCCATGTAAAGCTTCTTGAGAACGAGAACTTTCCGTTCATCGCCGTTCGGAGTCGGCGTTAAGCATGTAGGTCCGGTTCTCGGTCAATTGTGTACAAACTTAATAACACGCACAACACAATTGATCATAAGAAGCTAGGTCAAAGTCCTTTCAAGGGCTGAAATGGCCAGTTATTTTTTTTTTTTTTATTTTTTTTTTGAGTATATGTGGTACGGTTAATGTTACAAAACGGTTTTGAAGGATTTGGCCTTTCAACAAAAATAAAAAAAACAAGTTATGTTGACATCAGATTGCGTAGGTATGAATCAAAAATGCAATATGGTTGCATGAAATTATAACACGCTGAGTAGAAGTGCTACTAAAAGTTTTATTTTACGACAGAAAAAAAAAATGGTTTTTTGGCCTCATAACGAAAACTAAAATAATTGTTTTTTTTTTAGATAATCCTCGGAGGTAGTAAAAATGCAACAACTATGAAAAAAAGTTGCATGAAACTATAACTCCATGAATATTGGCACTGCGGTAAATTTTATGGAACGAAAGCAAAGATGAGTTTTACAGTTACATAAAAAAAAAATTAATGGCGTCATAAGGTCTCTCAGGGAACCCCTTAAAGTAACCTAAATGGACTAATAGTAAAAGCAGAAATAAAAATAAATATGCAATTAAAAGGGAAATAAGAAGTATTAGGAAAAGGATTTGGATAAATATTTGGACAAGGATTAGAAAAAGTATGAGGGCGAGGACTTGTACAAAGATTTGGAGCAGTAATAAGATAAGGAGTAGGATAAAGACTTGAAAAAAGAGTAGAGCATGGAATTGAACAATGATAAGAACAGGAATTTAGACCAAGGCATATTTACAAGGTAGATTCGTGTCGGAGAGATGGGTACAGCAGCTGTAAACACAAGAGGGAAAATAAAAAAAGAAAAAAAAAACAGCGAATAGAAAACTGTGCTTTTATTCGTAAACAGCCGATTTTGACAGGTACTGTACCCACCAAAACTAACACTACCTTGTTGAATATACCTTGATTTAGACAAGGTTTGGGAAAAGGACTACGACAAGCATAAGGACAAAAAATTAGACAATAATTATTATAATATTAGGATTAGAGTGGCAAAACGATAGTTACAATAAACGGGACAAGGAATATAACTTGATTTGGACACACTCAGGACAAAGATTGGGAAAAGAAATGGAACAAGATTAGGAAAGGGATTCGAACATAGATAAGGTCTGAGCATAGATTAAATCAAGAGTTTGGACAAGAAGTAGAACAATTATTAGGACAAATATAAGAATAAGGATTAGCACAAGCTTGGGAACAAAGAAAGGCATAGGTACAGGAATAAGGATAAAGATACGCGTTCACGTCAAAACCTACGGGTGTGACTATAATACAACTAACATATTTTTTTACTTAACAGAATTGAACAATTTCTACAAAAAGCTTAAATTTGCAAAAAAAAAACATAATTGTAGAATCTATAAGATCTAAAGTGGTTGTTGTCTAAGCTACGTGATTGCACTTAAATCCTAATTGGCCAAAGCTTAAAATTGCTACGCGTTGAGCTATGTAACCGTGCAGTTGCAGTTGAAAAGTTGAAGTGCAGAAAAAATAGTTGTCTTTCCCAGACAGCAAAGTTTGTTTTTTACAATTATAGGAATTAGTGCCATAATCCTACTTTATAATTGAACAGAGCAAACTTCAGCAACTTACAAACAACAAATAAATTATGCTCCAGCTATTTGCACCACCATCTCCCCTAATTTCGACAAGAAGTTGCGACAATTTGCATGGTTGTTGCTGTTGTTGCAAGCTGCTGCGACTGTTGCTCTGCGTGCTACTGCTGGTTATGTTGGTGCTGCCATTGCTGCTGCTACTGCTGTTGCTGCAATAAATAACAATAAAAGTCAACAACAAATTAAGCGAGCACAAATTACAACAAAAT
Organism: Pherbina coryleti; assembly: GCA_943735915.1. Lineage (NCBI taxonomy): Eukaryota > Metazoa > Arthropoda > Insecta > Diptera > Sciomyzidae > Pherbina > Pherbina coryleti. Next base: position 101,585,783 of record OX030952.1, read on the forward strand.
TTGTTTGCCATTAAATATGCGACAGCAACATAGTAAGAAATGCGAAGACAAACCCAGCGACAGACGACAGACAAAGAAACTTCAATTGTATGCAAAGGAACAGAAACAGTCGGGTAAATGTTTTTGAGTCTTGGGTTGGGGGACAACCTTTAAGGAGTTGGGTGTAAAACTATTAATCGTGCCTGCAAATTGTTGGCACGTTTTCAATTGACAGCGCGTAGCAGTAGCGTGTCGCCTGTAGTCAGACAGAATGCTTCTGCGTTTCTTCGTTTGTATGCTTCTGCAATTATTTGTTCGCATGCAGCAAGGATTGTTATTGCAAAGGCAGGACTAACTGAAGCAAGGAGCAACCCTTAATTTCTGAACGCCCAAAGAATCAGCTTGCCTGCTGATGAGGCAGGAAGGCAGGCAGGCCTGTTGCACGCGCAAATTTGTCGCCAGCGGAATGTTGGCGAGATGCTGCTGAACATTCAAGAGCAATGGTAATGAGCTTCTAGCTGAACTTATTTGGGGCGAAAAAGTTCTTTTACATATAATTTACTTTTTCTACTTCATCTTCTAGCATTTGTTTTGTTCTTCTTGATAGCAGTTGCACGTTGGCGCAATTTTTCAAGTCAATGTCTTAAATCTTCATTAATCAAGTGGAAAATGAGATAATCATTCGAACCATGAGGGTGGTTCTGCGACCCCGGATGGACTTAGCTGGACTTACTGCATGTTCAGAGCTTGGCATGGCGTGTCATGGGTTGGCGGTTAGTTCGGGGTGTCTCTAATATTAACAGCGTCATGACATGACTTTAACGCTTGCCGCTGAAGCGGCACGCATGAATCCAACTCAAACAAAAAAAAAAAAAAAACTAATGAAAAAAAAATTTATTTTGAAAAAAACCAGTCACGTGTTGGTGTGACTTTATTTGTCATGCTCCATGCTTTCAAGGCTTTATTCGGGATTTCCGTTCGGAAACAAATTCGCTGCGTGTAAATAAAGCGTAAATGAGTCAAACGTCTGCACGTCGTTTGTGACAAATACGCCACAACGTGAAGGAGTGAGAAAGTTTGTGCAAACAAATGAAATAAAGCGTTGAAACACACGCTCCGTCGCGCTGCTAAATGCCAAATGATGAACTGTCACGCGTTGGAGGGAGAAAATAGAAAAAAAACATGAGGCATAAATGTATGACATTTGACTGCGTTGCAAGTTCAATCCCCGAAACCTCTTTCCCAACACTTAATGGAATGTATGATACTTGTGACATTTTTATGATTATTAGAAGTTTGTTTGTAGTTGTTGTTAAGTAGCTTTCTGTCTGTCTGTCTGTCTGTCACTTTACTCGCAAAATATGCCAGAAAAAGTAGTTAAGTAAAAATTGAATCAAGCTGCAGTAAAAAAGGAAAGAACGTTCCACAATTATGTGAAAATAATAATAACGGCGTTCAATTAAGTTGCAGCCAGGCCTCAAGGGCCCTCATCGCAAGAAGGATAACTTTTTTTAAATATTCTGTTTGTACACATACAAAAATTTTAAGTTTTAAAATTGATCAGGAACAGTCAGTATTATAAGCAATACCCATAGTTGAATAAATAAGGTTGTCGCATGGGTGAGAGCGAATTCCCACAAATGTCAAATCGAAGTTGACAGCTCATACAAAATCTGAAAGGGGAAATTATTAACATGCAAAGCCGATGAAGTTGTGTTACGCGCCAAGTTTCCGCTCGCGTATCGGAGCTGAGTTTGGCGTACTCAGAGGAGAAAGCCGTGGGTGTTATCGAGATTTTGTTTTTTTCTTTATTTGGGCGCCACGCGATGCACCCAACTCCGATAGGTCCCAGGTATCGCGATCATTGGGAACCCTTGCGATTCTAAGTAGATTTAAATTATAACAGAAAAAAAAATAAATCCAGCGAGACAATTCTATTTCAATTCTTACAATTTATTTATATTTATTAAAAAAAAAAATCATAGCTCAATTAATTCAATTCATAGATACAATTAATCAATTAAGTAATATCAATCCTAGTTCAAATTCAATTGTAGTAAATCATTTAAATCTTATTTTAATCTTAAAGTTTAAATCCTATAAAAGCGGTAATGTATTAAATTTATTGTTAATTTCGCGAATTTTCCACCTAGTTTCCCTACAGTATTTGTATACAGTTGTTGTATCTTTTCATTGATTTTGACAATTATGGGTACTGAGAAGAGAGTACGATCAGCCACGAGACAACCTTATTTATTCAACCATGGCAATACCCAAAATTAAAAAAAAAGGTTTCATACATGGTTGAATAAATAAGGTTGTCGCATGGGTGAGAACGAGTTCCCATAAATGTCAAATCGAAGTTGACATCTCATACAAAATCTGAAAACGAAAATTAATAACATGAAAAGCCGTTGAAGTTGTTGTTGTTGCTTTTCATTGATTTTGACAATTATGGGTACTGAGAAGAGAGTACGATCAGCCACGAGACAACCTTATTTATTCAACTATGGTTTCATAGTTCAACTAAATTTTTTTAGTTTCTGAAATTCTCAGGCAGAATGAGCATTTAACGTCAGAGTTTTTCTTATTATTTATATTCAAAGGTTTTATGAAATTTGTGACCTAAAAAAAAGGGCCAAATGTTAGAAAAAAATTGGGGAAATCACAAAAACAGGTAGGGGAAGGAATTTACTCCCAAGATCTGGAAATATAAGCTTCCTTTCGACTACCAAACTATTGTAGTGTCTACCAAGCGGAAATGATGGCTATATATGAAACTGCTAAGATTCTAGGTCAAAAATACCTTAGGGGAAAGGATATTTATATATTTTCAGATAGTCAAGCTACGCTTAAAGCGCTGAACTCGCATATTGATAACTCTAAAACTCGCACTGAGTGTCGCAGATCTCTTAACGAGATGGCAAGGTTATTCAGGGTCCACCTCATATGGGTACCCGGTCATAGTGATATTGAGGGCAATAATCTGACTGACGAATTGGCAAGGAAGGATACAACCTCGAACACCCTCTTAAATTAGGATTTTATTGGTATACCCATGACCTCCTATAAACTACAGTGCAAGAACAAATTCTTAAGTCTTGCAGAGGTACGTTGGGAACACTTTGTCACATGTAGGGTAGCTAAGTAACGTGGCCTCGCTACAACTTAAAACGAGTTCCAGCACCAGCAGCAATATTAGATGCGTCGACCCAAAGAGATAAATCAGCATCTTTGGCAGGATGCGCAAGCATAGTTGCATCAACGAGCTGGCACTTGCATCTTTCGAATGCGGCGGACGTTTCGTCACACCAAACGAGGGAGGATTTATCGTTTCGCACGTTCCCTGGTATGAGCGTATGCAACGGCGCCTGAGCTTCAACGGCCCGCGGTATAAAGCGCCTGTAAAAATTTATTACAGCATGGAAGCTTTTTAGCTCTTTCACAGTCGACGGTTTTTGAAAATTGTTGATGACTTCTGCACGCTCAGGTAAGGGGCGAATACCGTGAGCGGACACTAGGTGTCCCAGGAATCTTAGCTCTGCTTTGCCAAATACACATTTGGATATGTTGATCGCGAGATTGTAGCGCTTAAGCCGCTCAAAAACTTGACGCAAATGGATTTTGTGCTGCTCCGGCGACGACGATGCTATGCACAAGTCGTTCATGTACGGGAAAACATACTCTAGACCTCGGACAACTTCGTGGAGCAAGCGCTGAAAGGTTTGAGCGGCGTTGCGTAGCCCAAATGTCATGAAACTAAATTCATACAACCCAAAAGGCGTCGTTATAGCCGTTTTGGATACATCATCTGGATGGACGGGCACCTGATGAAAGGCTTTTTGCAGGTCGACCTTGGAAAATATGGTCTTTCCGTGCAAAATTGTCGTAAGATCCTGTAAGTAGGGCAGCGGGTATGTGTCAGGAACCGTAATTTCGTTCAACGCTCTATAATTCACACATGGCCGCCACGAACCATCAGCCTTTGGCACCATGTGGAGCGGGCTGGCCCAGCTACTACTCGATGGCCTGCAAATGCCCAGTTTCATCAGGTGCTCGAACTCTGCACGGGCAGCAGCAAGTTTTTCGGGTGACAGGCGGCGTGGTCGAGCAAAAACTGGATGTCCGTTTGTATGTATTCGATGAACAACTGATGTTTGCACAGCAGTTCCAGGTTGCGTAATTCGAGTAATCGATGGGAATTCTCCGAGTAGATCTGCATACGGTATCGTAGCACAAAATGTTTTGATTGTAAAATAACTTATGCGCGCAATATTACCTGTTGACACAAGAGCAGTAGTGTTGTGGATGAGGCGTTTTCGTTTGAGGTCGATTAAAAGTCCAAAATGGCTTATAAAATCGGCGCCAATTATGCTTGTTGACACTTCTGCGATGACAAAGGTCCATAAAAACTCTCTGCGCAGGCCTAAATCAAGTTTAAGAAGGGCTTCACCGTAGACTTTGATCGGCGTGCCATTCGCTGCGAACAACTGCATTGATGTAGGTTTGACCTTAACTAAACGTGAGCCCTTTGGTACTACAGACACGTCAGCGCCCGTTAAGTTAATGTGAGTTAAGTTAAGTTAACGTTTAGTTAATGTGAGTCATTGTTGAAAACTGCATGGGGCTCTGCACTTGCGTGCCCTGGAACCGTACTTGCGATGATAATAGCATATGTTGTCAGTTGAATGGTTAGTTGAGCTTGTCGTACGATGTGGCGAAGAGCGGTTGTTACGGCCGCGAGAATGACAGCGAGAACGCGAGCGATCGAGACCGCGTCGGGACATAACTTCATCAAACTTTTTTGTAAGCTGGCCGATTTCAAATTGCAGCGACTCAAGGCTGCAGCTGGACGTTGATGCCTGTCCTGGCGAAGGTGCTGATGATGTTTTCGATAACGACAATTCGACAGCATTGATGTTGCGCAGGCTTATTGAATCAACGATTGCGTCTGCGATGGTGATTTTATCGGCACTGTCTACTTTTGATGCAATGATCGCTGCTTGAGCGTGTGGTGGAAGTCGCGATGTCCATAAGTCAAGCAGTACCATCTCGCTTAGCGACTCGCCTGCAAGTCTCTTCATTTCGTTAAAAAGTTGGCTCGGCTTGCGGTCGCCTAGTGGCATGTCTGATAGCACGTGCTGCAAGCGCCTCGTATGTACTCGTACCTGTTTTGCTGTGGAGTTGCGCCGATGATGGTGCGGAGCTAGGTCAATTTGTTGGGCGGAACTTGCGCCATGACTAAATTGAACTTTTTTATATCGTGTGTTACGCCTGAAGCAGCAAACCAGAACTCGAGCGACATAAAATACGACTCGATGTTGGACGAGGTCATATTTGGTGGGTTTATTCTTGGGGGTGCAACAGCATTAACGTATGCATTTTCTTCGATGTCAGCGGATTGAATGGCACCTGGTGCTGGGCCTTGGTTGTCGTTACCTTCTACGGGCTGATCGTTCATAACCTTAGATGTGCGAATGATGGCGAGTGAAATTGGAAATAAATTTATCGTTTCAAGATCACGTCGGGGTCACCACTTTAGCGTTCTCTCAATGGTTGGAATAAAAAGGCGTATCTTAAACTCGAAATTATAATTTTATTTATTATTAAATGATATCAAAAGTTACGATGCGTATGTTCTCAAGTTTTAGCCAAAGTGAAAGAAAATATATGCATAATATAAAAGTAGAAAAATGAACGGCACAGGGTTGCATTTTCCGTATTAAAATGAACGGTTGCCTTAAAATGAAATTAAGTATGAAACATGTTACGCTTATAATAAAATGTATGTTGACTGCTACAACTATTTTGTAAAAATTTTTGAAAATTTTTTGCCGAACGTAGGGCTCCCTTCTTTCATTTTCATCATATTGAATGACATATCTAAGAATGGCATTCGCTGATATACGGTGCACTGTTTTTTTGAAGTACGGTCTAATATACCTACTGGTTTTTATTATATGAACAGTTTTTCATATAATTTTGATACAAATTATCAAAAGATTTATTATCTTTCGCTTGGCCGTGGATATTTTCGTTCAAGTGACTTCCTTGGCTGGCTTCGCAGTAGCGCATTCTGTCACTCCAATTTTCCAAGAACTTGTTGATGGTATCAGGCTGTAGCTCACGGATTGCTTGGATGATATTGACCTTAAGTGCTTAAATCGTTTCCGGATTATTGGAATAACAACGGCCCTTCACGGCTCTGCACAAAAAAAGTCCAAAGGGTAGCTCCGAGGCGGCTAATTGACATCACCAAGATGGTTGGTAGCACGATTTGGCAATTTGGTGTGCAAAATATCAATTGCGGCATGGCGCGCCATCCTGCATGAACCAAAGGTCGTCCAAATTTATGTCTCCAATTTCAGTAAAAAAAAATTCGGTTAACATTGCTCTGTAACGCCCACCGTTGAGATCGATGGCGACTTGATGTTCGTGAATTGAGTCTCGCACTCTTAGCTACAGCAGCCACATTCTTGTCTGTGCGCACCGTGCGACGACGGGGAGCATGAGTCTTCTCCAATAGCATTCTGGTCTTACGAACTTTTTATCGTTATCGTTATAACGTTGTTCACGCAGTTTGTCCTTGTCCACGCGGACATAAACATAAGTCATTGGGTGCCAAATCAGGACTGTACGACGGATGACCCATTAATTTGATGTTTTGAGTGCTCGAAAACTCCTTTGTTTGTGTTGATGAGTTAATGTGTGAAGCTCGCATTGTCTTCCCAGTAGGAAAAGCGATCATCCCAAGATAACTTCTTGGCACATCCTTTAAGACTCGGCGATCATACGCCTTCACTACCAAATGCCATATCTTTTTTTGTATGGAGCTGCTACGTAAGGGGTATTAATCCCTTTGTAACATCTTTGAGCACGTAAGGAGTGATTAGTCAAGAATCCGAGTACCTTCTTTTAGCAATGATGGAGCGATATGGATGGCGATATGTTTTATTTTTGCATTTTTCTTATTTTCTTTCCAACACATCGCTTTGCAGCTGTCGTGATCATCTTCAAAGGTATTAATACCTTCTTCCAATACTTGAGGCAATAAGAAAAGATAGATAGCTTTAGAGCAGCGCAGGGCACCCCACAGCTCACTGAGCTCTCTGCGAGCGTAACTTTTCTCATGTATACAAAACTCACAACAGAAGAGAATATAAATCTGTCGTACGCAGACGGTGATGCTGTGAAGATCTATGTCGCTTTGCGCTGCAAATTTTATGTACACTTTAAAAAAAAATGAATCTTGTAGATTCAAAATGCATATTATGCATAATAGAGTGGAACGAATTTTTAACCTCATGGACTTCATATATTTTTGAAAACTACGCTTAAAAAAATAAATGTCTGCATCTTTAGTTTTTTTCTGCGACATAACTCTTGACTGCGCCCGAGGATTTATATATTTCATTGCCAGACTTATTTTTTTTTTCTGAAATCCAAAGTTTAGTTTGAAAATAAGTTCCTAATATTTTGATGCAAACCTCTTCAGTAACGCATAAAAACCAACTTGTCAAGAGTTTCCTATGATACGATGCATTCGCTCAGTGTGCGCGATTGGAGAGTGCAATAATACTAACAGGACAAAATAAAATGTGACTGTGTTAGAATGCCCAGCCCTGATTTGGAGAGGTGTTCGCCTACCTTCCGACTGGGTGGTAAAGAAATGCTTGTGTATCATTCCGAATTGGCCGTTCTACGTTAATTGATCGTTGATGGAGAAGCATCTTTGTTGCAATGTTTGTTTTTTAATTACTCCAGTTTTTTAATTACCAGTTCATTATTAGAGTAGATGTACACCTTGCATGTTTTTTCGCAGCTGTTTGAAAGGGCAGGTTTACACTTTGCATATTTTTAGCAATTTCATAATCGATGCACCAACCAACGATTTAACGATTCAACCAACGGTTACAAAGCTTTAAAGGCTATAACTTCAGCAAGGCAAGAGTTGAATGAAGAATTTTTTTTTTTAAATTGTTTAAAATTTTACCATAGTTCAAAGAAATCCTTTTTTTTTCATTTTGATGAAATTTTTAAAAGTTATGAAGCGTTTTTTAAAAGAAAACGCAAATTTCACGAAAAAAAAAATGCATAGTAAACCAAAATGTCCAAAAAAATTGCCAACACTTCTGATTTATGTACATTAAAGTAAAGTTTGGATATTTGACTTTCGAAATGATGACTCCAACTTATGCTTTAAATTCATAAAATCTCCGAAAAACCGAATTTTTAGCGAAAATCCAATTGGATGCGACCTTTAAACTTCTTCCAAAAAATCTGAAAAAACGTAATCAAAAAGAGCTTTTACAGCAACGCAATGAAGGAAAAAAAAGCTTTGTGCAGCTTACTGCAGCGGGCATGAATAATTTTTTTAAGATGGTATTTAAACTTAATTTTAATAAATTTTCAGGGTAGGTATTAAAAAAGAAAGTATGTTATAGTTTAAGCTAAGGATGTAGCTTTGAACTAGTGAAAGAATTATTGAAATCACACGAAGATACGTGATAAGCCTTTTATATCGAAATAGTAAATAATTTACCTTTTAAATAATAGCATAGATTCCACTCATGCCTAATGCCCAAACTTAATAACAATGTAAGCTTTGATTTAAATATTTGTGTGACAAAAGCACAAATAAAATTACTATTCAATTAAATCTATCATGCAAATGATTGCCAAAATTGATCAACAAAGCTAACGACACGCATCAAAAAACAATAAATTTTCTCAAATGCCTGTTCAAATCCTCGTATGTTAACGCACGCAACTGTTATGTTTCAAGCTCATTATCGATAATTTGCTCCGAGCACAAAAACACACACACCAATACAATCGCCCGCACACATTCGAACAGACACACTTTGACACATACAATTACAACTGTCACAATTCATTGATGTCCAATGACATTTGACAATTATTAAGGTCAAGACACATGGAGCACCGCCACCTGTCGGTCGAATCGTAATTAATCAAAACGATTTACTGTGCGTTTGTGTCGAAATTTCATGTGGTGAAGCGGTTGCATGAAGTAGCAGTTAATTAATTGTTTGTGTCGGTGTGAATGCATAGCGTTACAATTTGATGGCGCAAGGCGGAATGGAAATGTTATTCATACTTGTTGCACTCAGTTGCAAATTTCTTGGTACCTTCTGAGTTTTGTTTTTTTTTTTGTTTTTTTTTTTTTTTTTTACAACAAAAATAATAAAGTTAGAATAATTAAAAATATCATTCAATTTATATTTATAATTAGTAAAAGATAGAAATTGCTTAAATTTTTTTTATAAATTACATAATTGATTTACTATCTCATATTTAACATCTCTACGGATGCATAATCCACCCAAGTCTATGCACCAATATACTTATAGACTAGTTGAAATATCCCAGTGGGCAAAAGCAGGGCTTCGAAGCGCTACTTGCAGGCCTTCATATGGATTTTGAAGACCTTCCGCACTCATATCCAAGCCCATTAACTTTTTTATATGAAACGAGCAAATTTTCTAGGCCTTCCTCTCTCGCGACTCTAAAGAGGCCTGCCAGAAGCTCTTTTTTGAGAATGCATGTTAAAAGACCTTCTTTATGAGGGCTTATAAAAGCACTCTCAAGTTAACTAAAAATAAAAAAAAAAATGCAGAAAACTGTTTTTTGTCTTGCAATTTCTATTTTGAAGTGAAACTTTCTTAGGTAACTTTACTTCATTTCGTCACCCGATAGAGAAGAAAGATATGTTTGATAGTAGAGAGAATGAGAGAAATATATATAGTGTATATATATGACTGAAAGAACTTCTTTGTCACCGCTGAGAGTCGAACCTGCGAACTCAAGATTTCAAAAACAACGCCTTATCTATTGTGCTAAATCCTCCATTCAGAAATCTACTCTACATACCAATTAATCAAATTGCTGTAGATGCCCAGCGGGAAAATAATTTCAGAGTTGTGGACCTCATATTTTTATATACATTTTGTTCACAAGTTATCAAACGGCGTAACAGCAGAGCGGTAAAGCGTTTGACTATAACGCCAGCGGTCCGAGTTCAATTCTCGCATGAGACTTTACTTACTTACTACGTTGAAAATTTTCTCACTTTGTTTTTATTTATGTTTTTTATAGGAGAGCGCTGTGCTCTCTTTAGGCTAACACTTGATGATATGTTTCACTTCTTTTATGTTTTGCGTTGCACAGAAATAAAAAATTTTTAAGCCCCATCCATAGGAAGGGCTTCTAGAAGTGCTCATTGGTAGAGCGATATTAGGAGGTATAAAGATGCCAATAGTAGTAGTCTTAGCATGCCTTCTTTTGTTAAGGCCTAGTATAATTGCCCACTGGGATAAGGCCTTATACATAATAATTAAGTAGTTCACAAGATGGAATTTAAAATGGATTTAATTTGATTCTAAGAGATAGAAAAACCTTAATTATAATTTGAATTTAAGGAATTAAACAATTGCAAAGCACGATTTATTGGAGCATTTACTGCATGATTAGCTCTATACATTTCCAAATAAAAAGGATAATTATTTCTGAGCGCTCTTGCAGGAGCATTGAAATCAATCATTTCCAATAGTGCAGGGTAGTCAACAAAATCATTAATGATACCAAAAACAAAAAGCAAAGACAAAATACTTCTTCTACTATCTACAAAGTCTTAAGTCCTATTAAAAGACAACGGGTATTATATGAGGGAGATACACCGCCTATATTAACCCTAGATAACCAATCATGTTTCTAAGGTGGTATATAAAATACGTTTAAAGCTGTTAAAAATTAAAAACAATAGAAAATTTCGCTAGAAATCAAAAAACCTAAATATTGGTCTTTGATTTTTATTTAATTTTTGAAATATTTCGATAAGCAACTTAATTCTTGAGATAGAAAAAGAATAACAATGTTAGTCGAAACGACGAGGGATAAAAGAGCGCAAGGCAAACCTTGTGAAAGATTTCTGAATTTTTTCAAGCCGTTCCAAATAATAACTGCATATTCAAGTCTAAATCGAACAAGAGAAATAAACAAAACTTTCAGAGTGTATGGATCCAAAAAGCATCCACTATTGCGACGAATAAACGCAATCATAGCATAGGCTTTAGGAATAATGTACACTAAGGGAAATAACCAGCTATGGGCAGAGAGCGCTCTTAGAGCGCTGAGAGCAAGAATTGAGAGCAAAGGCTTATATGTTGCAACACAAGACGCAACAACAAATCAAAGACGAAAGACAAACACAGAAATAATACAGAAGCCTTAAATGTAGTGGTGCCCATACCCGGAAATAACGCATATTAGCATTATCCACGTCTGAGTATAAATTTTATTTAAATATTTACGTGGATAAATCAAATGTTTTCCTTACAACTCGTTTTTTCCCGTATTTGAATTTTATTTATACCACACAGGTACACACATATTCCATACAAGCAAGCAGCAACAGCATCGCAGACGTACAAGTTAAAGTAAGCGCTCACCAAGAAACTCTATGACTAATATAAACAATTTAATAGACATGAGTAACTTCAATCAATAATTTTGGGATCTAATTTCATTTAACGGGAATTCTAATCGAAAGGTTTCAAATAGTCAAAGTCCAGATACATTAATAATATATGTAAGAAATACATAATTTAGTAAATAAGAATATAAAAGTATAAATATGAAGCAGCTCTAGAAGCTAAGTTTCAGTTTTTAGTCAGTTTGTTTCTGGTTCAGTTGCAGTTCTCAGTTTTATCAGTTGTTTAAGAATTTAATTATAAGTAAAAATAGTATGTTTAAGTGATAATAAAAAATAAAAGTTTTTTTTTAAAAAAATCCTTAAACAGAAATTTAATTGGCGATCCTGCCAGGAGTGTCAAAATATTCTCTTATAACAATAAAACTTACCCACAGCGATACTGTAGCCCATAAAGCCAGTCCCTCCTGAGGTATAACAATAAAAAAATTCACAACATCAGAAGTGAATTAAATAAAGAATCCTGAAAAAATTTTTTTGAAAAAGTATTCCAAAATAAGGAAGAAAAAAAAAGAAGAATATAAGAGTAAGGAAACAGAGAAGACGACATTCAAAGGCGAAAAGGACCACTCAAGGACAACTCATGGGAAATCTTTAAAACGGATCATCAGTTGTAAGCCGTAAAACAAATAAGTATCCTACAAAGAGGAGAACAAATCATTCAACAAGTATCCTAGAAAGGGAGAACGAATCATTCAACAGCCGGAGAACAAATTATTCAACAAGTATCCTAGAAAGGGAGAACAAAGTACTTAACAACGCATAAGAAGTATTCCAGTAAAGAGGAGGAAGCTGATATAAAGTAAGAATTTTATATAAGTTTAAAATTTTTTTTTTGGTAAAATAAAATAAAATTAATAAATAACAAAAAAGTGTTCAGAACTAAAGTAAAAAATTCTATGAACAAAGATAAAGGGAGTAAGAAATCCATTAACGATCTAACTAAATTATTTAAACAAATAAAACTAAAAGAAGAATCCGAAATGGCAAACATTACAGCAGATTTAGTTTCGCAATTAATTGCAACAAATAACCAAACCTTTCAAAATCAAATAACCGCATTACAAAATCAATTAGCATCATTGACGTGTACAAATACAGTAGAAGACTACAAAACACAAACAATTGACAATAATATTCAATGTAATGAACCATTAGATATTATAAGAACATTACCAGAATTCTTCGGAAAACCAAACACATATGTAAGTTGGAGAGAAGCTTCCAACAATTCGATTAGTCTATACGAAAAAGGTAGTAAAAGATATTTCGGAGCACTGACAATTTTTAGAAATAAAATTACAGGTGAAGCAAATGACGTTTTGACAAATCACGGCACAGTATTGAATTTTGATGCTATAATAAGCCGACTAGACTTTGCATATTCGGACAGAAGACCCATTCACATCATTGAACAAGAGTTAAGTGTTCTAAGGCAAGGATCTTTAAGTATCCTAGATTATTATAATGTCGTCAATAAGAAATTAACTTTGCTGACGAATAAAACCATAATGACATACGGGAATAATGCCCAAATTACGAACGAATTAAATAATAAAAATCGCGAAAATGCACTTAGAGTTTTTATAACTGGTTTAAATCCACCATTGTCAAATATACTATTTTCTTTATCCCCAAGCGATTTGCCTAATGCACTTGCTAAAGCGCAAGAATTAGAGTCAAATAATCTTAGAACTAATTTTGCTCTACAATTTGGAAAACAGAGGAATTATGTGCAACAGCACAACAACCTTAGATTTCCAAAAACATTTGATAGATATCAATCAAATCCTAATATCTCAAAACCATTTTTTAAACAACCAAAACCAGAACCTATGGAAGTAGATGAATCTGTGAGTAAACCGCGAATAAATTATACGCACGGTAATAATAATAATTTTAAATACAATCGAAATTATAATCAATATCAAAACCAAAATCATGGTCAAAAAAGAAGTTTAGAGAGTGCCCAATTACCTCAACAAAAAATTCAAAGGGTAAACAACATTAACGAGAAAGCTTTTTTAGGCGAGCGAATAACCTCCCATACCTCATTGGATCCCACAACATAACAGGTAAATCAGTTATTACATTAATAGACACAGGAGCTACGAACTGTTATTGTAGGAAAAATGTCTGTCTGAATAGAATAGAACTACCAATCCAAAAAAGGGTTAAAACAATTAATGGTTATACAGTAATAACACATTATTATGAAATTACATTTTTAGATGTAAAACAAAGATTTTATGAAATTGAAAATTTAGAAAGTGATTTTCTGATAGGTATTAATTTCATTAAAGAAAATAATGTAAAATTAGATTTTGAAAAAGGAATCCTAGAGCTAAAAGGATTAAAATATGATATAAAATATATTAATAAAAATGAAAATAAAAATAAAAAAGATAACAAGTACATCAATGAGATGGAAAATTTAAATAAAAAAGAATTAATTGAAACGAATATATTGGAACCAAAAAGTTCTAATACGCCAAGCGAAGAAGATACCGCTAACAAACAAGTAAATAAAAATTTGGGACAAAAGAATCTCAAATATCCGTCGAAGAAAGATACCGACAATAAAGCTAACAAACAAGTGAATAAAAATTTGGGACAAAAAACTCTCAAATCTCCGTCGAAGGAAAATACCGACAATAAAAGTTCATGTAAAGAGAATGAACTAAGAATAAATAATATACAGAAAGAAGATGAAAATATGTTATTAAGAAGTAATATAATAAACAAAATAAAAAATGAGCATGATAATATAAATATAAACCTACCATTTCGAACAGATATAAAAGCAGAAATACGCACAGTTAACGAAAAACCGATATGGAGCAAACAATATCCATATCCTCTCTCAGTAAACTCATTCGTCAATACGGAAATAGAAAAAATGATGAAAGAAAAAATAATAAGGCCAAGCAAAAGCCCATACAACTCACCAATATGGGTAGTTCCAAAGAAGGGATTTAACAAAGATGGCACACCAAAATTACGAATGGTAATAGATTATAAAAAGATTAATAGTCAAACGATTTCTGATAAGTACCCAATACCAGATACGAATGTTATATTATCTAACTTAGGAAAATCAAAGATATTTTCCACAATAGATTTGGAATCAGGATTCCATCAAATTTTAATGCATGAAGACGATATTGAAAAAACTGCTTTTTCAGTGAATAACGGTAAATACGAATATTTGAGGATGCCGTTCGGATTGAAAAACGCACCTAGCATATTCCAACGTGCAATGGATGACATATTAAGAAATTTTGTAGGGAAATTTTGTCATATTTACATTGACGATATAATAATATTTTCAAAAAATGCGGAAGAACACACTGAACATTTAAATATAATCATCGATACACTGAAAAAGGCTAACATGAAAATCTCATTGAAAAAATCAATATTTTATAGGAAAGAAGTAGAATTTTTAGGATATTTAGTATCCCAGGATGTCATCAAAACAGATCCAAAAAAAATAGAGACAATAGCAAATTTTCCAAATCCTATCACTTTAAGACAATTGAGAAGTTTCTTAGGACTAACGGGGTATTATAGAAAGTTTATCAAAGATTATGCTTTAATAGCAAAACCCTTAACAAAACATCTTTCAGGAGATAATGGAAGAATATCCCAATATAAATCGAAAAATACTAAAATATCATTAGATGAGGAAGGAATAAAATCGTGTGAAAAATTAAAAGAATGTCTAAAAAACCAAATTGAATTATATCAACCAGATTTTAGTAAGAAATTTACACTTACTACAGATGCGTCGAATATAGCGATCGGAGCAGTCTTGTCACAGAATAAGAAACCAATTACATTCATTTCAAAAACATTGAATTCTACAGAACAACGATACGCCACTAACGAGAAAGAATTATACGCTATAGTATGGGCATTAAAAAATCTAAGAAATTATTTATACGGAGTTTCAGATCTGGAAATAATAACAGATCACCAACCATTAACTTTCGCAGTATCTACGAGAAATCCAAACACTAAAATGAAAAGATGGCATTCGATTATTGAAGAATATGCTCCAAAAATGATATATAAACCAGGAACAATGAACGTAGTAGCTGACGCATTATCTAGGCAAAATTTAAATAATTTAACCGATGATTCATCATCATCACTCCATTCAACTCAACATTCCGCGGAGAGTAGCGACGAACTACATATTACAACTACTGATAAACCTTTAAACCAATTTAAACAACAAATAATATTGAGTAAAAATAAATTTACGATCCATGAACAGTTAATAAAATTTGGAAATAAAAGACACTTGATAGAATATGATACAGTGGAAAATTTAATAACAATACTTAAAGAATTTTTAAAACCAAAAATAGTGACAGGAATTCACTGTACACCTGAAGATTTATACGAAATAAAAGGAAAACTCGTCGAAACATTCAACATAAAATTTGTTCATACAAAGAATTTTCCTATGGATATAGAAAACATAGAAGATCAAGGTTTAATAATAGAACAAACTCACAATAGAGCACACAGAAATTATAGAGAAAATATTAAACAAGTTAAGGAAATGTATTACTGGCCGCAAATGATTAAGAAATTTAAAGAATATGCAAATAATTGTGACATTTGCAACTCAAATAAATATGATCGTCACCCAATAAAACTACCAATTGGTGGGGCACCAATTCCTGACAAAGAAGGGGAACAACTACACGTTGATATATTTTATGCTCAAAAATTAATATTTTTGACTTGTATAGATGCCTACTCGAAATTTTTAGTAATTAAAAATATACAAGACAAAACTAATCTGGAAGCTAAAGTTTTAGAGATCATTCAAGTATTTCCTAATGTAAAAAAAATAAGTTTAGATAATGAACCAGGGTTCACGACCCCACAGTTTAAATCTTTAATGCAAAGATTAGGAATTGAAACATTTTTCTTCACTCCTAGGCATAGTATTTCGAATGGACAAATTGAAAGAGTTCATTCAACACTAATAGAGATGGCCAGATGTATCAAACAAGAACATAGTTTGGTAGATGATTTAGAATCAATCTTACGTGCTGCTCAAGAATATAATAAAACTATACATTCAATAACAAATAACAAACCATATGAAATTTTATTTAATAAAGTAAAACATGAAAATTTAAAAGATAAATTGAAAAATGCCCAAGATAACATGTTGCTTATCCATAATAAAAAAAGAATAGATAAAAACTATCATATCGGACAAAACATATATGAAAAAATAATAGGAGAACGGAATAAATTAAAACCAAGATATCGGAAACAAAATGTAAAAGAAGACATGGGAAAAGTTATAAAGATAAATAATAGAAATAGAATAATCCATAAAGATAATATAAAGTAAAATTAATGTTTGATAAATATTTACAGTGTTACCAGAAACAATAATATTAGTCGAAGAAGAAATAGAAATGCCACAAAGTTCCGACGATCCACTTGAAATGTCAAATTCAGATATCGCAGAAGAACATAATATATTCTTGCTAATGGATTTATTTATAGAAAGAGATAAAAGTATTTTAAAAAAAATGGAAGAAAGAGAAGAGCGCAGGAAAATAATAAGAAATAAATATAAAAAAAAAAACTAAAGTATAATTTTTCTTTCTTTTATAGATGCGACTAATTACCATAATATTAATATTTGCTTCGGTAGTAAAACCCGAAATTTTAGATATAATTGATTATACACGGGACAACTATATTTTAATTGAAAATGATAAAGCACTTATATACGAAGAATATGGCGAACTATATCATATTACTAATTTAACATATTATAGTAGTATTGTTGAAATGAATAAGAAAAATAAAATATATAAAGAAATCAAAATTGACAGTTCAAAAATTACCACATCCGAATATACCGAAAATGATCTTGAGATTGGATTGATAGATATTTTGTTAAATCAGTTACAAAAAGTAAAAGATAAAAATTCTAGTAAAGTAAAAAGAGGGATAAATGAAATAGGGACATTATGGAAATGGATAGCTGGAACACCTGACTATAATGACTTAGTAAAAATAAATACAAAATTAGACGAACTCGTACAGAATAACAACAAACAATTTATAACGAACTCACAACTTTTTAAAGCAATTGAACAACTCCACAATTTGATAAAAGAAATACCAGATTCTTCAAATTTGAAAATAATGATTAAAAGAAGAAATCAATTAATACTTAATGATTTACAAAATATAGTTCATGCAATAACTATGGCAAAAGCAGGAATTCTTAGTTCCACAATCCTTCATTTAGAAGAAATTAAAAAAATATTGAAAAATTAACATGAAAAAATAACAATTATTGATTTATTTGATGTATCAGATTTTAAAATAATTCAGAATAAAGATTTAATTATTATATACATAAAATATCCAATTATTAGTAAAGCATGTAAATTTTACGAAACAAGAGCGATAAGTCAAAATAAAAGCAAATTAATAATACCAGCAGAAATTGTTAAATGTAATAAAAAATATGAAAATGTAAAAAATTGTAAGAAGGAAATATCAAATGTATATTGTAAACTAAATAAAGAAGAAACATGTTTATCGCAAATACTAAATAACAAAAAAGGAAAATGTAACAAAATTAAAGGATTAAACAAAAAATTAGAAATTGTTAAAGATGGAGCAATTTTGCTAAGTGGAGAACATACAGTGAATGAATTTAAAACTAATGGTATATATTTAGTAACATTTAATAACGAAATACTTATTGACAATGAAACTTATTATAATGAAAAGGATATAATTTTTAATTATATAAAAAATAATAATTTGAATGATTATGAAATTATAAAATATATTGAAGAAGATATGAATTTGAATTTTGAAAATATAGATTTGTTAACAATTAAATCAGATAGCGAAATAACAAAACAAAGTGTTTGGACTTTAACTAGTTTGTTAATTCTTATTGCAATATCATATACTATTTATAGAATAACAGCATTTTTAAAGAAAAGAAAAGGAAAAAAATCACGAATAACGGAAGAAATTGTATTAGAGGAAATGCAAAATAAAATTGAAAATTTAACTAAGAATGCTACAAACCGGGACGATTTGTCTTGAACAAAGGGGGGAGTTAAAGTAAGCGCTCACCAAGAAACTCTATGACTAATATAAACAATTTAATAGACATGAGTAACTTCAATCAATAATTTTGGGATCTAATTTCATTTAACGGGAATTCTAATCGAAAGGTTTCAAATAGTCAAAGTCCAGATACATTAATAATATATGTAAGAAATACATAATTTAGTAAATAAGAATATAAAAGTATAAATATGAAGCAGCTCTAGAAGCTAAGTTTCAGTTTTTAGTCAGTTTGTTTCTGGTTCAGTTGCAGTTCTCAGTTTTATCAGTTGTTTAAGAATTTAATTATAAGTAAAAATAGTATGTTTAAGTGATAATAAAAAATAAAAGTTTTTTTTTAAAAAAATCCTTAAACAGAAATTTAATTTACACACATTTACATATTTAAAATACGTCATTTCTATAAAAAAACGTCAGTTAAATATTGAAGCTGAAAATAACGCTCCATTTGTTTTATTTGGCTGCAAGCTGCATGCTCGTTGAATGCATTAAAAAATATCACACCGCTAACAGACACTTGCGATGACAATAAAGTCGATAATATTAGGTGTGTTTTTTTGGCATCGCTATATACGCTTGTCCAAAAAAACGCTCATCGCCGCTTAATATTTCGCTTAACTTTTTTCTTCAAAACTTGGCAGCATTGCGTGTTACTGTCAAATAGGCTTGTGCTAAACAGTTCCGAGGTCGGAACGAACATGGAACGATTCTTTTGTACAGCGGAACTAGTTCGCGGAAACATGTCCGCGGAACTATGTAGTTCCTTTGAGCTGTAGTAGCAATTTTTTATGGTTTTTGTATATGTATTCTCTACACCTGAACAAAAGGGCTTTAAGAGAAGGCCGAAGAGGATTAATATGTATGACCGACCCCCATTACTTTTGAAAAAGGAACATTTTTTTCTTAGACACCTATTCCTTTCGACCACTCCTTAGGGGGGCTCCCATAGAAAAACGCAATAGGGACATATTAGTTTTGTCACTCTGTTTGTAAGCCCCATAAAGAGGCATAGGTATAGCAAAGTATATATATTCTTGATCAGCATCACCACCCAAGTCGATTTAGCCATGTCCGTCTGTCTGTCCGTCCGTTCGTATGTAACTTATAAGTGCTTAAAAAGAACAAATTGAGTACTCTCGAGTTGCAAAACATGTCCGCGGAACTATCTAGCTCCGCAGTTTCATTTGATGGAATGAAACTCATATGCAGCAGATTGTAACATGTTCGCGGAACTATTTAACTCCGCAGTTCAATTTGATTGAATGAAACTCATGCCAATCATATGCAGCAGATTGTAACATGTCCGCGGAACTATTTAGCTCCGCAGTTCCATTTGATTGAATCAAACTCATGCAACTCATGTCAATTGTGTACAAACTTAATAACACGCACTACACAATTGATCCTAAGAAGGAAAGGTCAAAGTCCTTTCAAGGGCTGAAATGGGCAGTTATTTATTTTTTTTTTTATTTTTAACTTCATCAGTACATTTTCTAACATTTTAGTGTTCATGTTTGAGCTCATTTTTGTTGGAATGAAACATATTTTATCTTTTCCTCGAACGCAGCCCAGACCATGACATTTCCCTTTCTAAAGTCTATTTTGGACATAAAAACATCTTTGTTGCGTAGATAGTGACAGTAACAACTCATTTAGACAGGATCATCCAAATTGAGTTATCAGAAAATACAAAATTTTTTTATTTAGCAGTTCAGTGCATGTGTTTGCGGTCAAATTCCCATCTTGCGCTTATTTGATGTGATCGAAGCGAAGGCTTACATTGAGGCTTCTACCATTTAATGTAAGATGTTGATAGCAAGATTCGAGAAACATGTTTCGAGCATAGTAGAATTACAAGGTAGGGTCGAGTCGCTCAGTGCCCTCACGCGGCAACGAAGAGTGGATAATAAAAAGGTCGGCTAATTGTCAAAATGGCGAAGTTCGTAGAAACCTCAAATGAAATAGAAATATTATGTTTTCAACTTGTAAATAGTGCGGACACTGGTGTTAAGTTTGTGTTAATTTGAGTGGAAATATTGTAAAAACATTGTAAATAAATCTATAAAATGCCGCGGAAGTGTTAAATTTGAAAAAAAGCTTGTAAAAAGTTTAACCTAAAATCAACTGCGAAACATGAACATAAAGAAACTCGATATGAACAGCTGATTTTGACAACTAGCCCCCTTTTTCGCTGCTTTCCACTCCATTCTTCTCCGAGTCGGCCCTACCTTATAATTCTACCATGGACTTGCCAACAAAAAACAAAAAAAAAAAAAATAGTAAAAAAAACTACTCGATGGAATTGCTAGAAATTTTCACAGTATGTTCCTACTACTATGTTCATTTATATAAAGCTAAAAATTTTCGCAAAAAAAAAATTTCAAAGGTTGCCCTCAACATTGTGCCAACCCTTGTCAATAAAAAATTCAGGTGTTTTCAGTTTATCAGTCGGACTTCGGGCCGACCCGAAATTATCTGCTGGGGTTCTTGATACAATAAATGAACCTCTATTTATATGAATGAAGTAAATTCTTATTTGTTTTGATGAGTGGGCATGTTACGCTTATTTTTCATTAAGAATTTTTCATTAACCCTTTGTTTACCAATCAGAGAATTATAAATTCCCCCCGACCATATAATTTTCTGGTAAAGATAAGTTATATTATTATTCAGTATGAACTCTAAACGAACTATCCAGCAATAAGAAATCTTATCTTAAAAAATAAATTTTATCGATTACATAATTTAACTAACCGAAACATCTTCCTACGGGAATGAAGCCTTGTGCTTTGCCCCATTTTCTATCCTTACAATTTAATAGATTATCGTAAATAGGGAAACTTTGACAGTGCACGATCTGAATGATTGTCATTCACGTACCTGGATACTTTTGTAATTTTTCAACTTTAACTTCAACTCCCCATTCCCCATTGAATTCTTAGTCAACATATTGAATTCGAATTTCAAAACAAAATGTTGCCCCCATGACAACGAGGACTGCGCCGAGCGACGAGAAAGACAACGAAGAATGCACCATTGTTGCTACTATTTACTTTCAGAGGTAGTAGCATAAATATTGCCATCAATATTCAATAACGGTAAAAAAAGCTACCAACGGTTGTTCATATCGAACAATCAGCACACCCTGTGCTGCTCCACCTGCTGTCAAAAGGAGTCGCCGGCGTTGCTAGCTTACTAAAATTTCATGTTTGTTTGCCGTACGCTTCGCTTGTTTATAAACATGTTTTTGTATTTTTGTTTTTTTGTTTTGCTCGAGCTCGAACAAAGCCTGAACGGGACAGACATACTCGAATCTAGGGAGAGATGAACAGTTTGTTATTGTACATGTTTCATCGCTGACAGCTGAGTTGTCAGAAAATAATACATAAAATAAAAAAATATTTTTTTCAACAACACGATTTCATAACAGCGCAAAAATATAACTGGAAAAGACCGAATAACTTTTAAAAAACTAATAAAAACTAATAAAAAACATAGAAACATCCTTACAACAAAAACATAGCTGGGCATTCGAAAAGTAGAAAAGAACTAAACCGCTGTACGCGCCATGAGAAGAGTAAAAAAAATTCAACCGGAACAGCGGCCATTTTGTGTTGTACCACGCCAGCCCAAGTTCATCAATCCAACATTAGGCAAAAAACCCATCTGTGGACAGATCAAAAAATCAACATCCAGACAACCGGTGCGTCGGCAACTGGTGGACTGTCTCTTCTATCAATTTAAATATGATTTCGATGAGTTGCCACTTGATCCGGCCAAGGAATTCCTAACGGAGAAAGTCTGTAAATAGATAAAAAAAGAAAACAAAAAAAAAAAAAAAAAAAAATTTAAATGCATATTTTGAGGACATGATGCTTCATTAATAGAATCCTTTATATTTTTCAGCGCACATGCAAACTTATATGGCTGGTGTACGCTGTAACTCGGAATTGGAGATGCATCTCTATGACATGGTTAACGTTAAAGATGAATATGAAGAGTGCTTCGATGACCATCTTTTGGAGTTGCAAGTCGAGGACATTGTTATGCCGCAAAAATTCGAAATACTCAGGGATAAGAAGGAGCATAAGTATGCATTCGACGGCAGGGGTGAGTGCGTTTGGGTTTCGTATGTTGTGGGAATCAATTTCAAGACAGGGGAAGTTTTTTTGGTTTAAAAAGGGTTTATAATTTGAAAAATTTTACGATTAGGATTAGAAAAAATTAGGATTAGGATTCTTTTTAAGTTATCGAATGGCAAAAGACTAGGTCCGAAAGTGTTTTTTTTTTTTTTTTAGAAACATTTCTCGAACCACGCGTTAAACAATATTTTCGCTATAGAGTAACCATGGAGAATTTCTAATAGAACACCTTATGCCCACAATTTTTGGCGAAGAAAATTAAAGTTCAAACATTTGGATTATGTTTTTTATTTGCATTGAAGGGAGTTTTCGCCATAAGAGCAGGAAATCAGAAAAAATCCGTCCTTCTTCCAAACTGAAAATTGACTCGAGATATCTGAAACACCTCAAGGACACTTTCGGAAAATTTTTCACAAAAACTCCTCAAAAGTATTTTAAAACAATAATTAAAAAACAAAAATAATTTTTTCTTTATTTATGACCATCTGATCACTAGCTTTTGTTTATGTGGACCGCGTTTATATTTGTTGAGAACATTTTTACGGAAGAACTCTTTATTTTTTCAAAACTTTGCTCAGTGTGAAAGTTTTCTAGTATTTTGAGATAAATCTTACACAGATAAAACCATTATTAGACATGAAATTTTTAAGGAACAACTTTGTAACAGATATGAAAGTCTACTCCTAAAGAAGTTCATATTCATATTCTATATTCTTCAAGTGGAAATAAGAAACCTCAGTAAGACATGCAATAAAATGTGAGTAAGAGAAAAATTACGACTCTGAGAAAAATGTTACACTCCAAGATAAAACAACAACAAAAATAAAAATAAAACTAATAAGAAATCTTAATCCACCAAGTGAATTTATCTCATTTCTACCATTACCAAACTGTAATCATACCATAACGAATCCTTTAAAATTCCACTCTATAACCATTCTATTACCATTCCATTACTATTTCATTAACATTCCATTACCACTGCATTACCATTCCATTAACATTTCATTACCATTCCATTTCTATTCCATTACCATTCTATCACCATTCCATTACCATTCCGTAACTCCATTACCATCCCATTACAATTTCATTACCATTCCATTACCATTTAACTACCGTTCCAGTACCATTACATTACTATTACATTGCCATTCTATTGCCATTCCATTACCATTCCCTTACCAATGCATTAATATCCCATTACCATTTCATTACGCATCCATTATCATTCTATTACCATGCCATTACAATTCCATTAACATCGAATTACCATTACCATTCCATTTCAGTCTATATCATTACCATTCCATTACCATTACATTACTATTCCATTAACATTTCATTACCATTCCAATACCATTACATTATCATTCCATTAACATTCTATTACCATTCCAAAACCATTACATTACCATTTCATTGCCCTTCTATTACCATTCCATTAATATTACATTACCACTCCATAATCATTTCATTAACATTCTAAAACTTTTCCATTACCATTCCATAACTCCATTACCATTTAATTACCATTGCAGTACCATTAAATTACTATTCCGTTACCATTTTATTGTCATTCCATTACCATTTAATTACCAATCCATTAATATCCCATTACCATTTCATTACGCATACATTACCATGCCATTACAATTTCATTAACATCTAATTACCATTATCATTCCATTTCAGTCCATATCATTACCAGTCCATTACCATTCCATAACTATTCCATTACCATTTCATTACCATTCTATTACCATTCCATTACAACTGTATTACAATTCCATTACCATTCCATTACCATTCCATTACCCCTCCATTATAATTCTATTACCATTCCGTTATCATTCTTTACCATTCCAATACCATTCCATTACAATTTAATTACCATTCTATTACCACTCCATTTTAATTCCATTGTAATTCCATTACCATTCCATTACCACTCCATTACTATTCCATTCCATTACAATTTCATTAAAATTCCATTACCATTCCATTATAAAAAAAAGAAACTAAAAGTAAAAAGATTAAAACAACAAAAAAATCCTTAAAATCATCGAGTAAACATTTGCATTTGCTGTCCCATGAATACTTTACATCATCTAACTTGAACTGCTCTGTCTTAAACAGCTTATAAATATACTAAGCATTATGGTTTATTGAAAAGCCACTTAAATTAGGTGATATTTTTTTTTCAAAAAGTTTCAAAACCATGACGATGTTTATTATTTTCGCCAACAGTGACATGACATAAAATGAAAGAAGGAAACTCCAACAGACACTCACAATATTAAAATGTTGGTCATAAAATATTATCTTTAACTGGATACACCATGCCGAGCAGTTAAACTACCTTTGACACCATGTGACCCTAGTTCACTTGGTCATGATGGTACACGGACGGTCCACCATTAAGGTGTGGTTTAATCGCAGTTTGACTGCCATGGGACTGGTTTTTTACGATATGAATTTGAGTGGTTTTATTATATTTTATTTTATTCGTATGTTACAGTTTTAATATATTATGACGACCATTTTATTCATTTTGATAAGCAAATATAGAGAAAAAACCCACGCATACAGGCTAAATGTGCAGAAACACCAAAATAACACTGAAAAAAACAAGGTCGAAAGAAATGACAGAAAAGACATATACGTCGAGGGAATATCAATATTTATACATTTGGTATTTTTTATTTGAGAATTTATTGCAGTTCAATATTAATGTGAATTTTGTTATTGTTAGTATGTATGAACATTTCAATGATTTAAATAACTTTTTATTCTTAAAAGTGTTTTCGAAATTTATTAAATAGCTGCATAGTACCTTCTGTTTATCAGTACTTACTACTGTGCAGTTCTTTTGTAAACTTTATTTCAGTGAAGGCTAAATATTGACTAAAAATGTTATCAGTAATATGTCATGTCATATTATTTCATAAATTATCATATATCATGCCATATGTCATGTCATTTGTTATGCTATGTCATGTCATTTGTCATGTCATATGTCATGTCATATGTCATGTCATATGTCATGTCATATGTCATGTCATATGTAATGTCATTTGTCATAAATAGCTGCATAGTACCTTCTGTTTATCAGTACTTACTACTGTGCAGTTCTTTTGTAAACTTTATTTCAGTGAAGGCTAAATATTGACTAAAAATGTTATCAGTAATATGTCATGTCATATTATTTCATAAATTATCATATATCATGCCATATGTCATGTCATTTGTTATGCTATATGTCATGTCATATGTCATGTCATATGTCATGTCATATGTCATGTCATATGTCATGTCATATGTCATGTCATATGTCATGTCATATGTCATGTCATATGTCATGGCATATGTCATGTCATATGTCATGTCATTTGTCACGTGATATGCCATGTCATATGTCATGTGATATTTCATGTCATATGTCATGTCATTTGCCATGTCATATGTCAAGTAATTTGTCATTTCAAATGTCATGTCACACACGGTGTATCAGATAATATACAGACAGGGTCTAGAAAACATAATTAA
The DNA here is from genome assembly GCA_943735915.1 of Pherbina coryleti. Taxonomy (NCBI): domain Eukaryota; kingdom Metazoa; phylum Arthropoda; class Insecta; order Diptera; family Sciomyzidae; genus Pherbina; species Pherbina coryleti. Next base: position 101,612,105 of record OX030952.1, read on the forward strand.
ACACGATTTCTGTTTATTTTTTGGTGTTTTTATTAAAAAAAATATTCTCCTCCCGATTCAAAATACTTGTTACAGCGATTTAATTTGGATTCAAATGCCTGCTTTAGCTCATTTTACGGAATTGTCTCCACTACCCGTCAGGTAGAAGCTGGATGGTCCGAATGTCTTCAAAAAGCATAATTTCAACATTTATTTTTGATTTCGGGAATAAAGAAAAGTCGGATGGTACCTAATCAGGTGAATAGGGCGCGTGATTTAACACATGCACTTGATTTCGAGTCGAAACTTGACAGATCATTAAATGTATGTGGAACAAATTTTGCGCATACCTTTGTTTTCTTCAAATCCACGTGAAAAATTATTCGAATAGTCTCTTTGCTGATCTTTAAGGCCTCTTCCATCATTCCTCTTCCACTGAAGTATTGCGGTCTTCTGCAACAAAATCACTAACTTTTTGAATCATTTCAAGGGACCGAACTGAAATTGGCCTTTCTGTGTGTTTGTCATCTTCCAGCATCTCTTTGCCGCCCAAAAGACGTTTAAGCCACTCAAAATAACTGCTCTACTTAAACAATCATCACTGTACACTGGTTGCATCAGTCGAAATATTTCTGATAAATTTTTACCAAGTTTTGCGTGGAATTTGATGACAGCTACGATACGATATTTATTTATTTTATTTACGACACGGGCACTGGAGGCAATCCCGCAAAATGAGGTAGAGCATTGAGGAGCATTGTATTGAATCGGGAGGAGAATATTTTGAATAAAAACACTACAGGGTTTTCCAATGGGGACTTGACAACTTTTAATTGAATTTCTGAACGCACCCTTTCACTAATCATCGAACTGTCACTGTCAATTTATTCAGTAAACTAAAAATTTTAATTGTGGTAAAGTACACAAACAAACAACGTCCACAAGTTACAAAAATTTACCACTGAAATTCGGAGTCGGTGATCGCAACTTTAAGAGCGTTAACTGCAATTTTCCGTCGTAATTCTCGCCCTAGTAGACAGACAATAACTAGTTTAGTGCAAAAATTTGAGTCTACATATTCGTTGTGTGATGTTGCCGTGCCAGTGAGACAATGGGTTGGTCGAAGTGTCGAAAATATCGCTGCCGTTCAGGCGTTCGTAGCCAACGATACAAAACAGTCAATTCCACGGCGTTCTCAAGAATTTGGCATCGCCCAGACCACTTTATGGCAAATTTTGAATAAGGATCTTGTTTTACACCCATACAAGATCAAGCTGACTCAAGAATTGAAGCCGATGGACCATTTGAAGCGACGTACGTTCTCCGATTGGGCTGTAGAAAAGATGCTTCAAGATGATTAATTTCATCGCAAAATCATTTTCAGTGACGACGCTCATTTTTGGCTCAATGGGTTCGTTAATAAGCAAAATATGCGTTATTGGTCGGGTGAAAATCCACATGTGCTTCATGAATCACCTCTTCATCCACAAAAAATAACTGTTTGATGCGGTTTGCATGCCGGCGGTGTCACTGGACCATATTTTTTCGTCGACGATAACGATCGTAACGTTACTGTGAATGGCCATCGTTATCGCACCATTACTACCCATTATTTTTAGCCCGAATTGGAAGATATGGACTTGGACGACTTGTGGTTTCAACAGGACACATGTTACAATTGATTTATTGAAGAGTAAGTTTGATGAGCGTGTTATCTCAAGAAATGGGCCAGTCGATTGGCCGCCTCGTTCGTGCGATTTAACTCCTCTTGACTATTTTCTTTGGGGCTACGTCAAGTCATTGGTCTATGCCAACAAGCCGACGACGTTGGAAGAGCTCAGAGCCAAAATTGAAAGCGAAACGGTCGAAATGTGTGGCCGTGTCATCGAAAATTGGGTCAAACGAATCGAGTGCTGCATACATGCCCGCGGTGGCCATATGAACGAAGTCAATTCCCATTTATAAATAGTTTGATTGTACTTCAAGTCGATAATAAAGTTTTTAAATTATCTGAAATGGTTTGCGTTTTATTTAAAAAAAAGTTGTCAAGTCCTTACTGGAAAACCCTTTAAAAAAAAAAAAATCACGATTTAATTATGTTTATAGCGCCTTTCTGGGCTATTATTTTATATGTTATATCCTATATCATGTCATGTGTCATGTCATAAATTATGTCATGTCATGTCACATATTATATCGTATATCATTGTCACAAGGTGTCATGTCGTGTCATATGTTATGTCATATATCATGTCATGTTATATGTCATGTCATGTCATATGTTATTTTATTTGTCATAAATAATTTGAATAAAATTTTGAATAAAAAAAATTTTCAACTCCTCCAACCTAATATGTTGCAATTATTCACCTAGAACTCTTGGTTGGCAGTCCCAGTGACACAGAGTAACTAGTTTTAGCCTTTGTTTTCGAATTTTGATAGTTCTTTTGATTTTCAAATAAACCATTTTAGATGTAAGAAACTCCGAGTGTGGACTTCATAGTCACGATGAATAGGTATAATGTGTTTATAAGGGTTAAGTGTAGACAAATAGAAAAAAACTGAGATAAGAAATAGGTTTTTGACAAGTAAGTTAAATTTACCCAGGCTTTTCCTATTCCATTTTTTTATATATACATGTATGTATATTTAGTGCATGTATGTATGTATGCGTGTTGGTGTGTGTTTGTGTGCGTTTGTGTGTTGCAAACTAATGAAATCTTCAGTTATTGCCTTTCATTCAATCGATAAACATTAACATAAAAACTTTTATTGGCTTTGCTCGGTTGGAAATGACCTCCGGTGAAATTGAACCATTGAAATACTATAAAATAAATAGGCAACATTTGCATATTGATGCTACTGCTTTTTGGCATTTTAAAGCCACAAATTAATTTCGAAATTTATTCAATGATATTGTGCAGTGCCAGTCCCTATTTGTCAGGCTGTGATAGGGAAGGGGCGTTATGGGGCAAAGACGGCAAAAAGGCTGGGTTGAGCTGTTACCCAGCTTCAATGTGCATATGCTGAAATTTGTTTTTCCTCGTTGTATGTTCAAATGGTTGCATGATGTGTGTGTGAGTGTGTGTGAAGTTGTATTTGTTTGTACATGTGTGTTTGTTGGTTTAAAACAAATACCTTTGATACGATGTTATGTTTATTTTTTGTTTTTTGATTTTAATAAAATTTTTCATTAATTTTGGCAGCTTGCAATCAATATCCATGGCTTGATAAAAATATGATCGGAGGTAAATCAAATAATACAATATTAAATTTTTCGAGTTTATCCCTTTTCATTCGATGCTTTTGCATAATTCTTTGGTGGAAATGCAAACTTGTAGCCAAACCCAGCGAACAGTCGGTTTATGAAGTGACCAGCGAGCTTTTAAATATTTACTTAGATCGACGTGTGCGGCGTTTCTACTATGATCCACGCACGCGAAGCCCACTTTTTACGAATGAGTTGAAGCAGCTTTATGGCAGTCCAACAGATGTTATTGGTTCGTATTGGCTTGATTAAAAAAAAAAGACTACTTTAAATATTTGACTTTGTTTTATTTACCAGGTGGCTATAAGACTCCGAGTGCAAAATATTTGCGCATCGCTGCCTTGCAAGCGCCTAAAAAGCCACCAAAGTTTAAAGCTGGCGATCATTACGCGCTCAGAACCCCACAAGGTAAACAAATTTGGCTTTAAATATGGTTTTTATTCAAAAGCTTTTACAATCTTTTTTCAATTCATCTATGCATGTTATAATGCTTTGCTTAAAAGTTAAACTTAGTTGATGCATTACTCAAAATGCTTTGCATTCTTAATAGCTTTTATACGGATTACAAAACTTGTTCTGTAACATCGTGTTGAAATAATTTCTATGCGCTCTCTGATCTGTTATTTTGTAAGCTGCTTCCAGCTTGACGAATTACACTTCAAATATTTGGCCATCTAATACGTTCTCTTTCAACTCCTTTTCTTCCTTTATCCAACTCGGTCTGCAATGCCTGGCATTTAGAGTGCCGCAATGAACTTATTCGCATGGGCAAAGTTATCGACGAACTAATTGAACCGACACTAAAACGTGCTAGAGAGTCCTTAAACCGTCAGGCAACCGATGGATCTGCCAGCAGCAGCAACAGCAACACAAAGTTGCCGAACAACAATTGCAGCAGGACCAACAATAACAACAGCAACAACAATACGAGCAGCTCCAACAAAAAGAAACGGGTAAAAATTGCAATAAAATTAAATGAAAACAAACAAATTTTAAGCTTATAGAGCAACTTTTTTATGGAACAACAACAATAAAAAAAAAAAAATAATTTAAATATTAAAAATTTACAAAGTTTACTTTCAACTCCTTTTCAACTCTTTCTCTCACTTCCTGTTGGCCTCTGTCTAACCGGGCATAGATTAAAAAAGGCTGCGACCAGTCGTTGGCCTTTATAAGGCGCAATGATTTTCCAAGTGGCGAGGAGTTCCTGAAATGCATGCGGCGTCTGGAACTCGAGTAAGTTTTTTTGTTCTTTGTTACTTTGTTTTATTCTCTTTGTTGTGCAATGGTGTTGTTTTAATTAATTTATTATGAGAGCTTAAATGTTTTTTTTTAATATTATTAATTAAGTTAAAAAGCTTTGGCAACATAAAGCTAAGCTAATAAATCAAGTAGTTCTCTCCTTCTCTTTGATGTAATGTTTTTAAATATATTAAAATTTCTTTGAATTTCTTTTGGCGTCCGTGGCGTAGTTGGTTAAAGTGCGTTGCCGCTATGTCAACGAACCTGGAGACCCAGGTTCGAACCCCAGCAGCGACAGAAAATTATTTGAATTAAAATAATTTTTCTGTACGGCCGTCACCTCTCTGCAGTTCGGAGTCGGCTAAACATGTAGGTCTGGTTCTCGGTCAATTGTGTACAAACTTAATAACACGCACAACACAATTGATCATAAGCAGCTAGGTCAAAGTCCTTTCAAGGGCTGAAATGGCCAGTTATTTATTTTTTTTTTTTTAAATTTCTTTGAAGCTATATATAATGAAGTTATATACTACCATGCTCCAAAAATGTCTTCTGTTTTTCATAAACTATTAATACACAATACTTTGCTATACGCAAGGACCGTTGCCAGGATTTTCCAAGAAAGCTTTGACAAAGAAACCAAGAGGTTTTTAAAGTAGTGGAAAAAGACGTTATCCCAAAATTCACCGACGTTGCATGGTATTTTTACTCGATGAGTATAGGTGATAAGAGAAAAATTATGGTATGATAGTAAGAGTTACTCCTTTGACCTCATGACAAAAATAAAATAAAAATTAATGACGGTATTGGGTCACGTAGGGAGCTGTTTTCGTAACAAAATAGAAAATTTTCAACTTGGAATTATTACTCGCGGAGTACCTATAGATGCTATTGTAAAAAATAGTATTTTCTAGTAAATGACGATTCTTAGCCTTCATAACAAAAATAAACAAAAATTGAAGACTTCAAGAGACCGCGGAGAGCTGCTGATGCAAGCTGGAAAATGCAAGAATGATGCAGCGAAAAAAAAGTGAAAAAAAAGAAAAGTGAAAAAGAAAAATTCAGAATTTGATTTAAAAATGAAACAAAAATAATAAATAAAAATAAGAAAAAAAAATCTTTTATCAAAATCATACACAAAATCAAAATCAAAATCTTTTATCAAAATCATACACAAAATCAAAATCAAAATCAAAATCAAAATCAAAATCAAAATCAAAATCAAAATCAAAATCAAAATCAAAATCAAAATCAAAATCAAAATCAAAATCAAAATCAAAATCAAAATCAAAATCAAAATCAAAATCAAAATCAAAATCAAAATCAAAATCAAAATCAAAATCAAAATCAAAATCAAAATCAAAATCAAAATCAAAATCAAAATCAAAATCAAAATCAAAATAAAAATCAAAATCAAAATCAAAATCAAAATCAAAATCAAAATCAAAATCAAAATCAAAATCAAAATCAAAATCAAAATCAAAATCAAAATCAAAATCAAAATCAAAATCAAAATCAAAATCAAAATCAAAATCAAAATCAAAATCAAAATCAAAATCAAAATCAAAATCAAAATCAACAAAATCAAAATCAAAATCAAAATCAAAATCAAAATCAAAATCAAAAATCAAAATCAAAATCAAAATCAAAATCAAAATCAAAATCAAAATCAAAATCAAAATCAAAATCAAAATCAAAATCAAAATCAAAATCAAAATCAAAATCAAAATCAAAATCAAAATCAAAATCAAAATCAAAATCAAAATCAAAATCAAAATCAAAATCAAAATCGAAATCGAAATCAAAATCAAAATCAAAATCAAAATCAAAATCAAAATCAAAATCAAAATCAAAATCAAAATCAAAATCAAAATCAAAATCAAAATCAAAATCAAAATCAAAATCAAAATCAAAATTAAAATTTAAATTAAAATTAAAATTAAAATTAAAATCAAAATCAAAATCAAAATCAAACTAGTAAGAAATGATCTTCGACTGGGCCGAAGTTAAAATACCCCCACGGCCGAACCAAAGTATATTCAAAGTCTTAAGCAATCAATAAAATGTTTATCTGTAAAAACGTTTTCGTTATATTTTTAACAGAAAATATTCGCTTTTGTTTTTTGATAAAATGGATTTGTATGGGAGGAGGGCGTGGTTTTCACCCAATTTGGTTGAATTCCATACACATAGTACACGTTATATATCAAAGTTCATATGCCAGTCCATACATTAATTTTTGTGGATTTTAGAGAAATTTTACCTTTTTGATAAAGTCACTTTGTATGGGAGGTAGGCGTGGTTTTCATCCGATTTGATTGAATTTCATACTTAGAGTGTATTTTGAACATCAAAACTCATATGCAAAATTTCAAGTCCATATATTGATTTTTGTTAATTCTAAGAGATTTTACCGTTTTGATAAAGTCGCTTTGTATGGGAGGTAGGCGTGGTTTTCATCCGATTTGGCTCATTTACGAACTTGACCTTCATTTTTTAGATAAAAGCTTAAATATAGAATTTCGTGATGATAGCTTTAAAATTACGGCTGGAATCGTGATCACAGACAGACGGACAGACGGACAGACAGACGGACATGGCTCAATCAACTCGGGTGGTGATGCTGATCAAGAATATATATACTTTTCTATACCTACCACGCCTCCTTATGGGCGTTACAAACGGAGTGATATACCCCCAAAATTAATATACCCCCATTTACATTTTTTAAACGTGGGGGTATAAAAATCAAAATTTCTTCTAAAATTTCTTTCTAAAAATTCTTAAAAAAGTATTAATGAAGGCATTTGCATTCTGTATGCAACTAATATGTATTTTAATTTGGACTGACAGTTATTTAAAGAAACCTTTTACACATCAAATTCAACTTGTAACAAATATTTTCATTGTATAGACCTTGTATATGCCCTGACTTCACATAAAATGAAAAAAATATGAAATAAGTTAATTGCTTGAAACATGATTTTGCGAGACCATTACATCTAACAATAACTTTGTATTTAAAATGTAAAATTCAAATACATCCACTTTTATTTGCAGAAAGAGTCGCTATTTGGAAGGTTTTCTGCCTGTTGATCCTGAATTGCAAAAAGCGCTTATGTTGGCAAAGTATGAAAAGGATACTCAGGAAGCGGAGGCCAAATTCACTTTGGAAATTAAAAGGCGTTATAAATGTTTGCTGAGATGTGTAAGTGTTTTTCCCTCTATAACAGGCACACAAGCAGCTGGTACCAATTGAAATTGAAAAATTGAGTTTTAATTGCAAATTCTAGGCTCTAACACTTCACTTCACACCTAAATTGCTTTATTATACATTCACCCCCATTCTAGTTATCTCAGTAACCACATCACTAGAAAGCAGTAAAAATGTCATAAATATGCTTTAAATGTGTTTTCCCAGTGAAATTCAATGTAATGCATATGCTTGGAAAATAAGTTTGCTCGTTGCAGACAACAAAGCCCAGCAGCTGCTATTTAATATAGACCATGAAAATATTTTAGTACATCAATAAATTTTACTTTTTAATATCTATGACGAATATAATTTTTGCACCTTTGATGAAAAGTAAAGAAATTGATGGCATTTCAAATTCATTGCGTTGCATAAATTTTTCACCGAACTGTTGCCTAATAAAAATGGAAAATAGCCAAACAGTGAAAATAGAAATAAATAAAAAATTGTAACAAAAACAAAAATAAAAAAAAAAAACAAAATTTAAAGCATAAATTTCAAATCAGCTCAACTGACCATATGTTATTTGGCTTAAATGGCAGCCAACTGAGTTGTGCAAAAGTACATAAAAAACCCTTAGAATGTTTTTTATTATTTTGCATAAAATCGGAATCCCCTCAGCGAAGTTATTTAAGTATCTAAATAAAAAAGTGTTTGTAATACGTCATCAACCACACCTTATTTTTCAAAAAAAAAAGATTATTTTTATGTCGCCATAAAATTATGAACATACATACAACCGTATTTGTATGGAAATGCTTTAAATATGGAAGAGCGTCCCATGTGCTTAAAAGCAGACGCTCATAAATACAGTGATTAGCTTCAACCAAGTGGTGTTTATAAAGGTATGGAGAGCATATTTAGGGTTAGTTTTCGAGAAAAAATTTCAAGGAAATATATTAAAAAATAAAGGAAAGATCTTCTAGAGAAGTATATACAGTGGATAGTAGTTATACTGATAAGAATCCAATGCTATGAACTCTATTGCAAGCATTTGATGGAAACGAGAGTGATAAAATGTTTAACCCTCCGATAAGTGAGAAGGTCCCTAGGGACCTTTTCGATTTTTGTTTGTGTCATAAGGAACTCCAACTCATCATGTTTAAAATAATTCCTGGTGGGACGGTTGTGTTTAGGCGTACAATGTTGAAAAGAAACATTTTCTGTAATGTTAGAACCAAGGGTTTTGATGAAAAGAGTTAGAGATGATGGTGAGTTGGAGTTATGGAGTTTTTTTCACATATTTTAGAAAGCTAATGCTACATGTATTCCAAGAAAAAATAATGCTAAATCGATTAAATAAGGTTTCGAAGCAACGCGAACACTCATTCGTATTTTAATCCCTTTTTAACATATTTAGTACTCGGATTAGTGACAAGGTCCCTAGTACCTAGTACTATTTTTTAAAGAACTCGAAAATAATTGTTTTTAAATTGTTAGGCTTTCGTATAAATACGAACTGCGTTGATCGACATACGAATACACTCAGAAAACTTTTCCAGCCGTTTAATTACGGACTTGACAGCATCGGTTTTTTCAGTGTACTTGCGTTTTCTGCGGCATCGAAAAGTAATCATGTTGAATCGTGTTTGGCTATTGGGGATTTTTTGGGGATTTCAGAGGAGAAAGAGCTCAGTTAATTCAAAAATTATTTAAAAATAAATTTAAAAAAAAATTCAAAATGAAATTGACGTCTTTCAGACAGTTGACAACATACTGTAAAATGAAACATGTGTAGTTATTGAATTTTGTTTTTGTAACGTCGGATTTTCAAGAAAAAGCTATTTAAAGTGTTTTTAATTGGTTTTTATTAAAAAAACCAAAATTTTATATAAAAAGTTTGTAATGGAAATTAATACTTATCAATTTCAAGTGGTGCTATCACCCCCTAACTACAAAACATTTACAACTCAAAATTTACAAATTTTTAATAATTAATGCAAAACTATTTCTAGTGATCATCTTCATCAGCAATTTAAATTTTTTTACTTATCTTCTTTCTCTTTAATTAAAACAAATCAAGTTGTGTCTTTGTTTTGTAAGGACTTGAAAAACAAAATTATTTTTTTGCTTCCCCTGCAAATTTCAGAATTGTGTGTCTGCTTTGTAGTAAGGGTGCGATAAATCTAAAAATATAAAAGTTGTGAAAAATTACTGTATTTTTCAAATACAGCTTTTTTAATAGAGTCCTTCATTCCTTGGTAGTTTTAACGTAGAATACGTTGTACGGGGGTGTTAATCTGGAGCACAAAATTTTGAGAAAATGTTTGTCACTTTCATTATAAGTTTTTAATACTTTATGCATGCATTGAAGAAAATTCAAGTATATCGTAGTCGTAACATATTTAATATGTCTTCTTTTGATTTGTATTTAAATAATCATATTGCTGCATATAATTTTTTTATTCTATAAATAAATCAAAATTTAACTCCTTCAAATTTTGTATTAATTTTCATATGCTTTGTATTTTATGTATTATAACATCATGTGTAAGAGCAGTACGATTATCTGTGTGTTCATCACAGAACCAGTATGAGAAAGAGAAGAAGTATAATGACCAAGTAGCGAACGATGTGTACATACACAACATTGATAAGCGAAGCAGAGAAACAAAATTGTGCTTTCCCAGTTGGCCACGTCTTTAAGACATCCTCAATGTCTTACAGCCTTATTCATAAACACATTTTAGAGGCAGCGTAACTTTAAACGGGCCTTAAACAAGAAAACGTTATTCATAAACATTTTTCGTAGTTGTTTAAGAGCTGCGTAACTTAAACGCCGAAATTGGCGTTTAAAGGTTACGTAAATACAACCATGATTTTTGTTTGTCTTTTCTTTTAATATCAAAGACATGCTCCATATGCGCCCTGTGCAGCATTTTTTTATGCGGCGGCCATTGTAAATCCATAGGAATTCTTAATTTTTGTAGAGATTTTCTATAGTTCAGACACAAACCTTACAATCATAAGCAGAAAATGAAAAAATGCTTATGAATAATAATGTTAGCAAGGTTGCATAGAAGCTGCGTAAAGCCTTAAACAGTGCGTAACTAAACAAGCGTTTAAAGGTTGTTTAAGGAAATCTATTGAATGAGGCTGTTAATGACTATCGTATTCTACATCTGACCTATGCGCCCGTGTTATCTAACATAGGCTTGAGCTTTTTTTTTGGATTTGTTTTTCTAATGTTGATCATTTGAAAAGTTGAATAAATATTTTATTGATTTTGTTCACAGAATCTCATTTATGATTTAAAATGAAAAATAATTAAAAGAGGCAAAGAAAACAGTTGCATATGTGGTTTATTTTGGGATAATTTTAATGTTTATTTTATTGTTTTAGGAGGTTTTGGACCAGTGCTCTCTAGTTGTAATTTTTATTTTTCAAATTTGGGGATTTTCGAAAAAGTTTGGGGATTTTGGGGATTTTAGACTTGTCAAATGGGGACGTGGGGTTCAGAATATCTGGCAGCTCTGCCACCGCACTCACAAATTATATTGGCCAAATATCCATACTATATTACCCTTGCAACATTAACTAAATGAGAACTATGAGAAACCTGCAACTGCTGGTGCGAGAAAGTGCAGCAGCATCGCACAGGAACAGAGTGCGATGCTGCTGCTGCTTGGCGGCTGCTTGGCAGCTGTATGGAATATGTGTGTCAGTGTGTGGCATAAATAAAATTCAAATACGGAAAAAAACGAGTTGTAAGGAAAATATTTGATTTATCCACGTAAATATTTAAATGAAATATATACTCAGGCGTGGATAATGTTAATATGCGTTATTTCCCTTAGTGTAGTTTTAGTATGTCAACTATGGGCTCTATGTCTTTCTCGCAGGTGTTCTATATTTCGGCTTCTCTTAACTTGATACATAATTTCCAGCCGTATAAAATATAAAAACTAGAAATATATTTCATCGATAACTTTGGTATCTGAATTTTGGTTTTTTTAATTTTTGCACAAAATACATAGGTCAAGACGATAAAATAAAGCACCTATGAAAAAATAAGTTCAAATTTTGCATTTTTGGATTTTTTTTTTGTTTTGTAAAAATACCTCTTCGAAAAGTTGCACTTCTTACAAAAAATTTAAAAACGGCCAGGTTCGTCAGGTGTTAAATTTTTTTGTTTCAATATTAGTCATGATTAAAGAAAATATATCCACTGCATTTTATTGAAATACTGTGCTTTGTGCATTTTTGCGGTTTTTCTTAAAGCAAAAAGAAAAAAAAAATGAGTGTTCTTTTCGAAAAGTGTCAAATCAAAACTCTGGTAGTCTTTGTATATTTCTCATGCTTGGAAGCCATTTTAAGGAAAAATTAATTAAAAACCGAGGCACATACCATTGTTTTTTGTTTGTTTTTTACAAATTAACACCTTAAAAAAAGTTATAAGGTTTTTTTTTTTTTAAAAGAAGAGAACTTTTTTTCCATATAAATACTTTTGATCAACATCGGAGAGTCATTACATTTTTACTTTTTCAAGTAACGAAAACTTTTAAGGTCCCCGATCATATTCGCATTTGCATAAAGAAGGACCGCCTACTTATATTGTTTATTTCTTTCGCGTTGTCAAGGACACGCTATCGTTAGAAAGAATACTTGTATAGATTTTTTTTTGAAATTCAACAAATTTTACTATGAATACAATAGAGTTTTTTCGTAGTATATTTGAAGAACTTTTTTACATAAAACTCATTCCATTTTGGTTATACGAATATAAAAATTTCAGCACAAATATTAAATTTAACACAAATTTATAATACAAAACCATATACACCACTCTGTGAATACCCCTATTGAAATTTTCATGTTTATAAGTACTTACAAGATTTTAACGTTTAAAAAAAATGTTAAAAAATAATTTTCATGTTTTTTAACATCATTAACAATTTTAACAATCATTTTAAAATTTATCAATACCCATTTAATTAACCTGTTTTGTGGAAAAGCTTAAAGAGAAACTGCTTTAATTTGCCCCTCTAGCTACATACTTATATTTTTAGCAAATTCTATGTAGGTACAAACATATATTATTCTCAACTATTTTCATTTGCTTTTGCAGATTTCTGTCTTAAAACTCGAAACTTATCCATCCAAGATGATTAAGAAAGTTTTGCCAAAAATCAACCCAAAAATTCCATATCTACTAGAAGCTTACAAGTTTGTGCTCAAGGAAGAGGTAAGCGATATACATTGACTCCAATTGACGTTTGGGTAATTGGGTCGATTGGCATAATTATGCGGCTTGCTTCAAATTCAGCTAACTGCGTAAAGGGCATGTTTGTTAAGATGTGTGTATGTATGTGTGTTTGCATGGTTAAGTTTGTTAAAGTGAAGTGGGCGAATAAAATTGTGTGCTCAAGCGTTCAACACTTCGCGGAAGTTGGTCTTATCGTTCGTTCATTGGCGATATCTGCACTTAGCTTAACTTTTTTTTAATTTGGTTTCTAAAATATGCTTAATATGGTTATAAGTGGTTTTCTATAGCCTTTCAAAGATTTTTGATATTATTTTGGCAATAATTAATAAATTGCCAAAATCATTTAATAGAGCCTCATGGTTTGATAAGATATTTACCTCAAACCCTTTCTTTCAGTGTATATTATTTGTTTCTTTTTTTTTCTCTCTTTCTTTTCTTAATTAAAGAAACTATGGCCAAACATATATCCAGAAGTGATGCTTATGGATTATCTTTTCGACCCCGAACATCATGTTGGAAATCCCGTTGCTGCCTTAATTGTTGTCACTCTGTTAGATCTACAGGAAGATTTTCGCTATCATGTAAAACGTGCGTTCGTGCGTTATTTGCTACAGTAAGTTTTACATAAAATATAAGTTTTTCCATAAGCTACGTATTAAATATACAATAAACAACAAGCAAGAACTAAGTGAAGTCGCATTTTTATCTTAACTAAGAAAATGTTGATGTGCACAAATATAGCAACGCCATTTTTCAGATACATATATTTAATTTTTTTTCTTGTGATGCATCCTGGTAGACATGTGCTATAATGTGCCATATTGAAAAAAGAAATATGTATATCATTTTACTAAAAATTTTTTTTACCTTTTAAATCTTCATATTTTTAATCTCTGTACACCGCATAGTGTACCGGTATCATATAAGTTGTGGCTAAAACTATTTGTAGTTATCGGACATTTTTTTACATACATAAAGAAATTTTCCAAAGATTAACCATTGGACAAAGTCCACGCCTACCTCTCATACAGTGATGTGCGGTGAAATAGAGCCAGTGCTATAAAAATTATAAATAAATAAATAAATTTTTTTAGGGGTTTGTTTTTCGAATAGAGATAAATCTGGCATTTTGTGGTCGAATCTGGCAACTCTAATGTCATTTATGTTCAGTTTGGTTTGCCATTTCATCATGAACAGGTTGACAAAAGAACAACGCTTGCAAATGGACTGAAAATGAGATTGATCTCGATGCTGATTTTCATCGCAAAATTTTGTTCAGTGATGAGGCTCATTTTTGGTTGAATGCCTACGTCAACAAGCAAAATTGCCGCATTTGGAGTGAAGAGAATCCACATGAGATCCTTGAGACGCCATTATATCCACAAAAACTGACTGTTTGGTGTGCTCTATGGGCTGGTGGAGTCATTGGGCCATACTTCTTCCGAAATAATGCTGGAGAGTCAGTTACCGTTAATGGAGACCGGTATAGAGCCATGATAACCGACTATTTTGTTCCCGAATTGGATGGCATGAATGTGGATGAGTTGTGGTTCCAACAAGACGGCGCTACATGCCACACAGCGCACGTCACAATCGATTTATTGAAGGAAACATTCGATGAGCGCATAATTTCGCGGAATGGACCTGTCAATTGGCCACCAAGATCGTGTGATTTGACACCATTGGATTATTTTCTTTGGGGATATGTGAAGTCGCTCGTCTACGCCAACAAACCAGAAACGTTAGGGGACTTGGAGGCCAACATTCGTGGCGTTATTGCCGACATACGGCCCCATATGCTCGAAAAAATGGTTGAAAATTGGACCTGTAGAATTGGCTTTATTCGAGCCAGCCGCGGCGGCCACATGCCCGAAATCATATTTAAACATTAATGGCATTAAATTATCCTTCCAATAAAGCCAAATTGATGGACATTAAAACGATTTTCTTGTGTTTTATCTCTATTCAAAAAACAAACCCCTAAAAAAAACACCCTATATAATAAATAACTGGCCATTTCAGCCTTTGAAAGGACTTTGACCTAGCTTCTTATGATCGATTGTGTTGTGCGTGTTATTAAGTTTGTACACAATTGACCGACAACTGGACCTACATGCTTAACGCCGACTCCGAACGGCGATGAACGCAATGTTCTCGTTCTCAAGAAGCTTTACATGGCATTTTGATTACTCTCTGAGGTGTGCCATTGTCTGCAGAGAGGTGGCGGCCGTACAGAAAAATTATTTTAATTCAAATAATTTTCTGTCGCTGCTGGGGTTCGAACCTGGATCTCCAGGTTCTTTGACATAGCGGCCACGCACTTTAACCAACTACGCCACGGACGCCAATTTTTAATTTTTTCTTTTAATATGTAAAAAAGAATAATAAATTTAATTAATATTAGTACACTAATTAATTATGTTACGTGTGAAACATAAACGGAAAAATTCAAAATTCCATGATATGTCCTCTTTTAGCTGTGAATTAATATAGAGCCAGAAATAGTTATTTGATTTTAGCCGTGACTTGTGATTAAAAAATTTGAAATTTCATGATATTATCAATGGAAATTATTGAAATATAATTATTTCTACCTCAATAATTGGTGCAGTATCCATTATTTCTGATAACTTCTGAGCAATTCCACTAGATTGTGGTACTTAGTAGCTGAAATTTTCTCCCATGCGTCCTTGATTAACCTCCAAAGATCATCTTTGTTGATTGGATGTCTGTCCCTAAGAGACACTTTAACCTCTCGCCATAAATTTTCGATAGGATTAAGGTTTGGCGACTGTGGCGGCCAGCTCAAAACTTCAATATTTTTTGTCAAAACGATTCGTTTGCCCGCTTCGTTGTGTGTTTCGGGTCGTTATCCTGCTAAAACACCCATCGAAGCGGCATATTTAACTCTGCGTACGGCATCATGGTTTCACTCAAAATCCTGGTGTATTTTAAAGCATCCATTTTTCCCTCGAAGCGAAATAAAGGACATGTGCCATTATATGAGAAACACCCCCAAACCATTATACTGCCACCGCCATGTTTAACAGGTTTTTATAGTGTGTTGAGGGAGGAATTCGGTATTGGGGGGTCTTCTCATAGAAATGCTGCCTCGGTCTGAGTTAAATAAATTAACTTTGGTTTCATATGACTAAGGAATGCTTCGCCATTTGCTCGTTGGGCAATTAGCATGATTCTTTGCGAATTGATATCGCTTGCGGACATTAACTTTGGTCAGGAATGGTACCTTCCGAGCAGCTTTAGCCTTCAATCCGTTTTTAATTAAAAGTTTTCGAATCGTTGAAGTGTCCACGTCCAAAGAATATTGTTTCTTGAGAGCGTAAGAGGTCACAAACGGATCTTTTTTACGTGACGTAGGATTCGTCTTTGCAAACTTTTACTTATTTTGGGTTGTTTTCCTCTGGTGTCTTTTTTTTTGTGTAAACTTTAATGCGTTCTCAACAATTTTCTTTGAGCAGCCAACTATACTGGCTATTATCCTTTGGCTTTTACCTTGTTTACTCAAATTTTTTATAATTTTCCGGTTTTCAGAACTGCAGTGCTTGGCTCTTCCTATTTTTAGACCTAATTGTTTGAAACACAAAAATTTATTTCAAAATCATAAAACTGAGAACTCTTACTCACGTTCTGTAGTAAAATTTTATTAAAAAAGATCTTTTTAGATTAAAAAAAATTTTAGTTATATTGGTTGGTTCTATTTTAACGCTCACACTTTAAATGCAACAATATCACAGTTTCACAGATTAGCGAAAAACAAAGCCTCAATTGTACTCAAAAACAACTGTACAATATTAATGGGAGAAGTGGTTTTTAAACTACGTTTGGTTCAGAGCATGTTGTTACAAAAAATTTTAATTAAGTAATATCATCAGCAAGTGCGTGGCTCTATTTCATCGCTCATCACTGTATAAGAAAACATTAAAAATCGATGTATCTTTTGACTCTTTAAATATTTTTTAAAAAATTTCATATTTGCTCTAAAATTACTTCAAGAAAGATAAGTACAATAAAAACTTTTTAACAAAAAAAAAAAAAAAAAAAACCGACTTCAAAATCACTACAAAGTAAAAAATAATTTTAAATAACTTTTCCCATTAATTTATTGGTCAAATTTTAGAAGTTATTTATATGTATTATAATATAAGAAATCATTTCCATTTTTCTAATTTGTTTTATTATCATCAATATAATAATTGCTTTATGAACATAAAAGCTTTAAAGTCGGCGCTTATCTTACAAAGTCGAAATCTTTTTATTTTAATTTTTTCTAATTTGCGTTATAATCATAAAAATATTACTAACTTTGTGAATATAAAAGCTTTTTAGCGATTTTTTTCTTTCAGCTGGCAATTATTGAGTACATACGCTGAATGTAGGCAATGTGTTCCATGCATTATTTGTGCAGCTGTTACACACTATGTCATATTCAATATGAGCTTTACAAGCTCACCCAAACCAGTATAGTGAGAATGTTTATGTGTACAAACTTTTAAAATTACTACAGTGTCACCAAGGCAGCATAGCATTAAATAAAAAAGCTTAAATAGTGCAGGGATGGTAAAAGATCATGATTGTGTGTCAAAGATTAGCGCCGACTTCAAAGCTTTTATGTTCATAAAGCAATTAATATATTGATTGAAAAATGGAAATGATGTGATTTCTAATATTATAATACATATGCATAACTTTTAAAATTTGACCAAGAAATTAATGGGAAGAGTTATTTAAAAGTATATTTTACTTTGTAGTGATTTTGAAGTCGGTTTTGTTTTTGCTAAAAAGTTTTTATTTCTTCATTTTTAGAGAATATTTATGTCATAGTATTTTTGAGGAAAATTTCAAACATGAAACTTTGTTCACAAAAAATTTGTTTTATTAATTCCTGAAAATTTGTTGGGTATTTTCCTTTTCTGTCTCTTTAAAATTTTTATTAAAGTGCCACGGCCTTTCTCTAATCCCGCCCACTTTATTTACCAAACTTTATAATGGTTCTACGCCCTGTAGAAGCACTGTGTCAAATTTCAATTTCCAAATATCAATATTAACCGATATATAGTACTTTTTTAAAGTGCCACACCCTATGTACAATCCCGATCACTTTTGTAATGATTCTACCTACCTGCATACAAAATATTAGTACGCTAGTGTCAATATTAACTGAGATATAGTATTTTTATAATATTGCCACACCCCTTTGTTGAATAACGCCCACTATTTTGACCGTGTACCAAATTTCAGTACCCAAGTGTCAACATTATTCGATATACAGAGTTTTTCTAATATTGCCACACCCCATTGGTGAATAACGCCCCCTTTATAGAGCGTAATTTGTAATAATTGTGCCTACCCCTGTATTTTTTTTGTAAATTTCAGTACCCTAGTGTCAATATTAACTGAAATAAAGTGTTTTCTAATAGTGACACGCCCATTTGTCGAATAACGCCCACTTTTGTAAAAAACCACCTCCGCGTTAATGGTATCTATCTGTTGACAAAAAATTAGAAAAATCGGGCAAGTGCTTTAGGAGTTATCGGTGTACATACATACATTTAAAAAAAATAAAAAAAAACGGACAAACCAACGAACTTGAGAACCTCCTCCTTTTTGAAGTCGGTTAAAAATAGCATGAAAGATGAGGTGGGGGATCAATAATCGAAAATTTAAGAAAACTCTGTTTTTTGGAGAAGGCTTAGAACTGTTAGTTAGGTTGAAGCATCTAAGTCATATCCCGTAGGTTTCATTGAATTTTGGTCACAAAATTTCTACCCGAAGAGCAACATCTCTTGTACTCGGTTGCATAAATAAAGTGAACGGCTTTATTAATTCTTGTATTGCATCTAAATTTATGGGATAGTGCGGAAAAATCAGTAAAATTCAGAAATTTGAATGCAATCCTACACGCAAGTAAAAACAAAGTTTATCACCAATTTGCCGCAAACGAACTTTGTTTGTCGTGCTTGGGATCGTTATTTGCAAACGTTTCAACAGTTGTCATAATAATAGTTCAGTTACGGGAAACGCGTTATTTAGTTGCAGGAAATTAATTTCGTTTGTCATAATCGCGACTGATTTTTAATTGCAACAATTGAAAAATATGTTTTTCTCAACTGAAAACTTCTTTTGTTTTTCCCTTCGTTGTATAAACACAATGCTTATAGTTCAGAGTTACTTTTTGGACAAATTGTTAATATACAAGCAAATTGGTAATCTGCTTAATACGCGGACGGAGATAGCAACACAGTCGCGATGAGTGCAGTCGATAAGAAGACGGACGGACATAGGGGCAAGGACAATAAATATAATAAATAATAATGACCAAAATAGCTTGCGGTATGTATATATGTATATATAAGATATATTTTTCAGTTGATGAAAACGAATATTCGTTTGCGGCAATTACAACTCGCAAACGAAGTGTAGTTGGCGAATTTTTCCGTTGCGGTAAACGAAAAATTTCTTTGCGTGTAGGATTCAGAAAATCCTAGGATTATATGCGTTGTAATCCCGGGACTGCTGGGACTGAAAATAGTTCGGGATTGCAAGCCCTACCTCAGATCATTGACGAGCTCACGGTTAACATTCGTGCCGAAATCATTGCTATACCGCTAGAGATGTTCGAAAAAGGGATGGAAAACGCAGCAAAAAGTGCACAGTTTGCTTTGGCCAAGTGAGGTGGCCACTTGATTGATGTTGTATTCTTAAACTAGTCCAAATAAATTTTAAAAGACCGAACTAAATAAAAATACCTCATATGTGCAAGTCGATTGATTTTAAGTTATTCAATATTTACATATCGTCATAAAACATGGCACACACTGTATTGTATAAAATTATGCAACTCATAAGTATTGTTGCAATCTTAATATTAATGCGTAACATGAGTTAACTATGTTCGTCACAAAATTGTCACAAATTTGACCATCCTCACTCATCCTTTCAGGTCTCCTTTGGAACGTAAGCGCCTGCAGCTTGAAGTAGAGCCACCAGACTTTCCCATCATGCCCATACGTGGCCCCGTACCGTGGAAGGCAAACGTGCAATTGGCACGCAA
Organism: Pherbina coryleti; assembly: GCA_943735915.1. Taxonomy (NCBI): domain Eukaryota; kingdom Metazoa; phylum Arthropoda; class Insecta; order Diptera; family Sciomyzidae; genus Pherbina; species Pherbina coryleti. Next base: position 101,632,125 of record OX030952.1, read on the forward strand.
TCGTTTGGATCAGGTGCTTATGACCACACACCCGGTTTTACGCGCACTCAATTTGCTCTGGCATCAATTGTAAGTTTATCGTGCATCTGGCATCATCCATCTCTAGACGAGTTTCAATTAAAACTTTTATTTATCCGCTCTCCCCCCACCTCCCTTCCCCACTTTACATCAAAAACAACAGATACAATAATCTGGTTATTGTGGATCTCTCAAAGGCTTTTCTGTCTGAGACTCCGATGACGGTGGTGGAAATGGTAAACTTTGTGCGTACCAGCTGTGATAATATCAGAGACGTAAGCTGCTACTTTTCCACCTTCCATCATCAACTTTGTATGACAGTGTAATTTATTTGGTAATTAGCTGCTTGTGAACGATTGGTTGCCACGTTGTGCCGACCTGATGGATGTCATGAAGAAGACTTGGAAACATTTGGTGCCCATGAACATCAAGTACGGCGGTCGTGCAGTAATACTATTCGATTGTGTGCATGCGTTTATGTCGCTTAAGCTGCAGGGTCTCATTACCAGGAGTGTCACCTACTTGTTAAAGACCATCAATGCGTACGCGGTGAGTTTGATGCACGATGATGATTATGTTTGTTTTTACAGCTGGTGCAGATGATGTTGATGCTGATATATTTCTAATTAACCTACTTTCATTGAATTAGCTTGGGAATGATATTAAGAAATACAATCGATTTGATCCGAAACTCAAACGTCGTCCTATTATGACGCTTATTGTCTCGGTGATCGGTGCTCATTTCGATACAAATCCCGATTCGAAGGAAGAAGCAAAGAATACTGAGATCTACGAATTTAATGAGAATGATGATGCAGATCCATTCTATACTAGAGGCAGCCTGTTTATGTTTGAAGCGGTAAGAGTGGAAAATAAATATTTCTAATATAGGGTATAACTAAAAGCAGATTGGAAAAAAATATGAAAAATAAACTATAATCAGATATATAGAAAGTGAATGAAATTTTTATTGGTATCTAGATAGAAGGTTCTCATGCAAAACATATATACAGTTATATACAGATATGCACTTCACTTACTTTCAGTAGGTTATGGGAACAAAAAAATTTTTTTCTCTGAAAAGTTTTGAGGTTCTTTTATAAAATATCTTTATATATTTCTTGTCTTAAAAATGCAAGTTAAAACTTGTCTTACTAAATGCGACTCTTTCCATTTAAGCAATCATGCTACCATGAGACAAGTTATAACACTCAAAAAAAAAAAAAAAAAAAATAATGAAAAGGTCCCATCCAACAGTTGGGTTTTCCAAATTAACAGTCTGAACTGTTGATAAAATAACTGTATCATAATTTAACATTTCAGGCTGTTACATTGAAGAATCTCCTCTGTTGAATGAAATTTAACTTTTTTCAATGTTAATCGAGCTATTTTTTCTGAGTGTGTCCGAATTGCCCGAATTCTTAGGATACATATGCACTTTAAAAGAAGATACATGTATATGGGCTAATTTTTATTTTTTTTTTTAATTTTTTTATTTTTGTTCTTAATTCTATTATAATACTTAAGTTATTTTTATATATTTAGAAATAATTTTTTATTTTATGTGTAATTTTATTTTCGTTTTGGTTTTTTTTTTAATATTTTTATTTTTTTCTTACTTCTATTACAATATCTAAGGTATTTTTTTGATATAGTATTATTATTTTATTTCATTTGTAATTTTATTTTATTTTTTTATTATAAAACTTTTACTGATTTCAAATTTTTAAATTTTGTGTTTTACTTATTTTAGTTATTATTTCTATTGAAGATTTATTTATTTTGATTATT